>JALPQI010020652.1:0-25036 GCA_025490895.1 Thaumatotibia leucotreta | reverse complement strand
AATAATAATCATATATCTAGATAATTAAATTAACAGTCTTATATATCTATGTACAATTTATTACGTATTTCATTATGCTCGAAATAATAATTAAAAGTATTATAATGTACTATTGTGATGTTATGCAAAACATCACAATAGTACATTATAATACATTACTTTTATTGGGTAACAAATAAAAATGCGTACCACATTGTACCTATACTATGTACATTCGCCATCAGAAATATCGTAGCGTACTTTGCCACATAAGAAAATCATATTTTAACAAGCATCGGGATTTAATTGTCGTTACGAACCTGACTGCAATTAATGTTTTTTCATCACACTTGTTGTCTAAGCGCGCCATTGCTTGCGCGCGTAGCAGGAGTAATAGAAAAGTGATATTCCCTTGGGAGTAATAAAAAAGTCAGTACGTCATTTAATAATATCATGTCTTAAAACTTATTTTTTGTCGGCAAGTGTGATGAAAAACATTGTATGCATCACGGTAGGTAAGCGGAATACTAACTCGAGTCATAAAAGCCCTCCGCCTGACGGCGTCGGGCTTCTAACACTCGTTAGTGATTCCGTACTTACCTCCCTTGATGCACAATGTACTATTAATGTAACGCTAATTTGGTGTCCCTAAAAGTGAAAATGCCCACATACACCAGCTTATACTCTGCTAGTACCGACGGCCCGACGCGTTAGTTTCTTAGGCCGTGGGTTTTCTGGCCGGCGACCGGCGACCGACGCGTGTCAGAGAAACCACCCTCAAACATTCGCGAACAAAACATTCGAACGTCGTCGGCGGCGGACACTCGTCGGTCGCCGGCCAGAAAACCCACGGCCTTACGCATTATCGCCATTATCCGAGGCACACTAGGCACGACCACACTGAACGAGCCGCCTCGCGCGACAAATTCCTCGCTAGGTTGCTTTCATACTGGCCCGGCTATTTGACATGTAAAATAAAAGGGACAGCGCATAGCCATTGCTACTTAAACCAATTGTCTTACTCATTCATTTTCGTATACCCCTGAGCATGACATAATGGAACCAAAATTTTTTTACCATGTTTTACAATTTCAGTAAAAGTTGTATATACCTATGATCGAAGAATAAAATTATTTGTATTTGAGGGTTGCCTGGTGAATCCCGATAAATCAAGATAGCTATTAATTTAAATGACAACCTCACGTAAATGCCATGTTCGTATTTCAAAAACTGGTTTTTCGACTTATTGGGTTTCACGAGGCAACCCTCGTCATAGAGTTGTCTGGTTAGTTGAATTCAAGGCGTTAAGGTGTTAGTACGTAGTGACACTGCCTGTGAAGCTGGGTTCTAATTCCAGCGAAGCTTCACTTTGTGTATTCATAACAAAAACAATTGTTCCTTAATTCATGCTTAAATAATAAATTTGTGTTCACAACTTAATGAAGAACTAGGAAACCTGTATACCTATTTGATTTGATTTGATATACCTCTTAAAAGGTTGGTCAACATAATCCAAATGTTGAATTATTATAAACCTAACTTATAGTTATATTGTAATAACTGCCCATAACATATTTTTGAAAACCTGGGTGGGGAATTTTTAAAGTATTGAAATCGCTTTGCACACTATAAAACAGAGAACGATAAATAATAAAACAAATACGTTTATCCCCCAAATTACCAGCTAAATTATTCTAGTCTCGCTAATACAATAATGTAGATGTTCAATTTATATTGCACAGTTTGTGATTGCTTAATACTCAATAAGAAACCAAATCGAACATCATCTTCAGTAAAACTATATTAGTGAAAAATTATCACAAAATGATATTAGTACAAGTGTAAGAACAATCTTCTGTGTTCTTTTAACACGTACCACCGCCAACACGGTAACAAACCACTAGCCGCGTCTACATTAAATGAGTCGCCTCGCGATGGAATTGCCGCGCGAGGCATTGGCGAGAATGGGCATGCCACGCTAACCCAAAGCACGAACAGCAGAGTTGCCTCGCGCAGCAATTTTCTCGCGCTCACGATGTGGCATTCAGTGTGGACACATTAGTGGTGGACAAAATGCTTCTGCTAATAAAATCCAATACCTTACTAGTTGTGCTGTCTTAGGGGATACTTTTTTTTGTTCTGGAATTGTTTCAAAACATTACTCCGAAGTGTAGCTAACGCTCGGAAATGACAGAACTCTAGCTCCTAAATCTAGCTGTATACTAGGGGCGTGATTACCGAAAAACACAGTGTTGTGTTTCGACTAATCGTATTATTAATATTACTTTGATATCCTGCAGATAGGTCGATCCTAAGTGTGAATTTTGTGTGATTTAAAAACTTTCAGTGTATATAAAGATGTCAATTTAACAATAAAAACAATATATCTAGATGCCATAACATTGACAGTAGATTTCAGCTTATAGCCCACCTAACGAAGACCAAAAGCTGCCTCTCGGGGGAAATAACTCGTGTATAAGCGAATTTTGGTATAGTTGTGGGGAATGGTGTTTTAAACCACATACTAAAAGTACTGGTGGTTAGGGGTGGAGCTAACGGGGGGAGGGGGGTGTAAAGGCCCTTATTTTTAATTTTTCGTAAATAACTCGTAAACCGTGGCTTATAGCAAAAAACGTTCTAGTACATAAGTAATCTACATAAAATTCTCTACAAAAAAAGTATACGCATGTTTCCTCTGGGATCAATATGTCATGAGATAAGACAGCGAGAAGATGGACACAATAGAAATAAACACATTTGTTTAAGTAGGTATGGCACATACAGAATGCTCGCGAGCATTCCAAAAGATTTTAATGCTCAATTCCTGACCATATTTAGAGTCTTTAATGTTATATAAAATTTCCTGGATTCGGCTTGGTTTCAGAGATAATCAACCTTTTTTTCGAAATAAGTTTTTCGACGTAACTCATCATAAAACTTCTTTTTGATTACAATGCTACCACAATGTGTTTTAATATTATCACACCTTTTGCCTGGCAATCAAAAAATGGGAATAAACTTGACGAAATAACCAGTCCCTAAAAAAAATATTAAAATAAATAATTTTAACAAATTGTTGTTATGATAAAAAGTACTGGAAATGTTTAAAAGTATGCAAAAAGTCTAAAAAAAAAGAGAAAAAAAATTTTTTTTTTGGTGGTTTTTGACATTAGGTCTCATAATAATTTTGGTTTGTTTTGATGTCTAGAATGCATAGTAAAAATCTTTTGACGATGATTATGAGAATATTTTAGGTTTAGAAGATAATTAGGAATTTTATTTTTACAAATAAGCATACACGGCGCGCCCGGGCGCGAGCATTCCAAAAGATTTTAAGTATGCATTCCAGATATCAAAATAAACAAAAAATATTATGAGACCTAATGTCAAATACAGCCAAAAAAAAATTTTTTTTTCTCTTTTATTTTAGACTTTTTGAATACTTTTTGACATTTCCAGTACTTTTTATCGTAACAACAATTTGTAAAAACTATTTATTTTAATATTTTTTTTAGGGACTGTTTATTTCGTCAAGTTTATTCCCATTTTTCGATTACCAGGCAAAAGGTGTGGTAATATTAAAACACATTGTGGTAGCATTGTAATCAAAAAGAAGTTTTATGACGAGTAACGTCGAAAAACTTATTTCGAAAAAAGGTTGATTATCTCTGAAACCAAGCCGAATCCAGGAAATTTTATATAACATTAAAGACTCTAAATATGGTCAAGAATTGAGCATTAAAATCTTTTGGAATGCTCGCGAGCATTCTGTATGTGCTATACCTACTTAAACAAATGTGTTTATTTCTTTAGTGTCCATCTTCTTGCTTTCTTATCTCATGACACATTGATCCCAGAGGAAACATGCGTATATCTTTTTTGTAGAGAATTTTATGTAGATTAATTATGTACTAGAACGTTTTTTGCTATAAGCCACTGTTTACGAGTTATTTACGAAAAATTAAAAATAAGGACCTTTACACCCCTCTCTCCCCGTTAGCTCCACCCCTAACCACCAGTACTTTTAGTATGTGGTTTATAACACCATTCACTACAACTATGCCAAAATTCGCTTATACACGAGTTTTTTCCTCTGAGTTTCCTTCGTTTGGTGTACTATTAAATAAAATGCAATCAACATTTTATTTATGTCCAGATTTGTTGTTAATTACTAAAACTACATAAATAACAAATACAACTAAACGATTCCATAATAGCGAAAACAATCGTATTTAATTCCAACATTAAAATAAAGTAAAACGTAAAATTCCTTTACCTTAGTCCATAGCCCATTAATAAATCACAGTCACCAATTCACATCACTAAAAGTTCACTTCTGGGTGATATTTTGCCATATGATAATTTAAACTTGCCTTCTGCACGAAGGCCTGACCGCATACTGTGCACACTTTTCTTCTATCACCAGTGTGAATCCTTTCATGAAGATCCAAAGTTGTTTTCCTAAGAAACGATTTCCGACAGAATTTGCAATGGTAGTCCTTCACTGTTCTATGCTTGAATTTGTGTTTGTACATACCCTCGAAGCTAAAGGATTCGTATTCACAAAATTCGCACTTGTATTTCTCGCCTAGCATGTGAAAGTTATTTATGTGTTTCCTTAGTTGTATTTTCGTGTTGAAAGTGCCTTTGCAAGCGTTGCAATTGAAACGGTCGTCAATATTGTGGTCTTCTAGTTTGTGGACCGTGAGTGGAGCTAACGTCATGAACTCTTTGGAGCAGTATTGGCATACATAGCGAGGGATCTTGTAGTGTTTCGTTTTGATGTGGAACCGGAGTGAGAATATTTTGTAGTATTTTTTGTCGCAGCGCGTGCAGATATAAGCGTCGCCCTCCTTCTTATAGTCGTCATCTCGCAGACGGAACTTTGGGGCACGCGGCGTCTTGACGCCTGAAGACAGAAAAATAATACTTTTATCGTCTTCGTTTCTCTGCGCTTTGCTTAGTCATTGGGAAGTCCAGGGGCGACGCATCTCGCAGTACTCATTAGGTGGAGATCGGTGTTTTAGAACAGATCTGTCTTCCCGCTTTCTTGGATAAGTGCATACGGTTGTGCTTGTAGGCATGTGCTTCTAAATGTGCAGTTTTGTATCAAAGTTTCTTTTTTTAGCAATTTCTTCACTGTTCCAATCAGATTAAATGAACGTAATAACCTTATACGAAATATATGGGCGAGGTGAAGTTATAATTTTGTTGCTAATAGCAAAAGCCGAAGAGGTATAGAAACGATTTATTTATTCTTGTAAACAAGGCTTAAGAATCCCATTTGATAGAAAAAAATCAATATTAGATAAAATATAGTAGAGTTTCAGAGTAGATCGTGTTAAAGATTTAAGCCTAGAAAGTAATTCGATAGTAAACCTGTGGATGTAAAATTACATCTGTCACGCCTAAATTGACTAGAATTCTAATTTTCATTGAGAAACTCACCAACATGAGATGAGATATATTCCGATGTGTCCGTATAATAATGCGAATATAATACATGTGGCCGGCCAAACATGACGAGAAGGTATAACGCTTCGAATACTTTGCTGGTTCATATAGGTACAGTCACAATCATAAGCGATTTTTAAAAAGGAAGTTATTTTATCAGTGTTATATTTTGAAACTAGTTTTGTAAAGCACTGGTATCACCGCGAGCTACTAAGCTATGAACTATCGGCTATAAACACGAACAAAAGATACGCACTCCCGTGTAAATAAAAGAGACACGGCGATACTCGCCCAGCTATCATCACCGCCGGGCGAGTACCGCAGTGTCTCTTTTTTACATGGGACTGCGTATGTTTTGTTCGTGTTTTCGTGTTTATAGCCCAAAGTTCATAGCTTAGTAGCTCGCAGTGAGACCAGTGCCTAACTGTGTGTACAAACTGTACGATAAAATCAATGACAAATCTATTTCAAAACGATATTTATGTTAGTCCCGTTTATACGAGTATCATCTCTCATCTTTTGCCATGAGCTAACTAAAGCGAAATTTACTCAGGACACGATAAGCGGTAAAAGCGGGAAATCATAAACCTAAGATTTTTTTATTTTCCTAAATATGTAACGAATAGTACTTGTTAAATTATGATTAGGACCGCAACTGCCACTATGCCTATGCCTAACTTACATAAATGTACACAAATCGAAGAACGTTGTACCTTCTCATGCTAGAATCACATGAACACCAAACAATCATAAACAAATAGGTACATTTAGTACAGATTTGAAATGCAGAATATCGTCTTGTTTCAGGTTCAGTTATTATTTAAAAAATGTTTCATTCAACATAGCATAACGCCACCACATCCTAAGATATTTCTTGAAAGTTTGAATGTCAAATTATTAAACACAAGCGTACATGTAGTAAGAATCTAAGAGATTTCTTAGTTTCATTTTAGCGTCACTTTGACTTAGTTCTTAAATGGCCTAGTGCAGAGGGGTTTCACTGCGCAGTTTAGGTAAATTCGGCCGCTGTGCCTGCCAGGCGGTCAATTCATAAATAAATAAATAATAAATATTTTTTGGATATCTTTACACAAATCGACCTAGTCCCACGGTAAGCTCAATTAAGGCTTGTGATGTGGGTACCAGGCGACGATATATATAATAGATATATACATATAGATACTTAAATACATAGACAGCCATGACAAAGGAACAAATATTTGTGATAAATAAATACACAAATAATGCCCTGACAAAGACTGACGGAGGCTGACAAAATGATGTCCAAGGGCTGCCGCTCGGCGAGCGTCGCGAGTGAGATAGTCGTGTGTCGTACCTATCGTACGTTGATACGTCCGCGTTGTCCGCGTTCGCTCATGTTATTGAATGTCTGTCTCAGTGACAACCCCTCGCAGCTCTGTTATAAAACTACGGGCAACGAATTTTCCCGGGGTACCCCTTCGATTAAAAGTTAATTGGGTCAATAGTTATTTATTATACAAGGGGGCAAAGTTGTTGTTTAACTGTCGTGCCAATATTGAGACCTGAGCTAGCGAAAGATTCCAAAATTGAGCCACGAGCGTAGCGAGTGGTTCAAAAACTGGAATCTTGAGCATTGCGAAGGTCTCAAGGCACGAGAGTTGAACAAACTTTGCCGCCAAGTGTAATACAACTTTTTTCCCCTCACTATCGCGAGGAAATATGATTACAAATCTCATCCAAATGTAAATTAACTTAAAGAAACCATTTAAAACTCAATGCCGAAACGTATCGTAGAATAGAGTCACTTCTGGATCTTAAATATAGCCAATGGCTTACAAAGTCACCCATGAGAACGACCAATTTAACATGTGAACGCCGATTGCGCATGTTTACTACGGTCATACAGATCCACCAATACTAGGCAGTAGGGGGCTATAGGAATTAGAGCAATGTCAAATTACTTTATTCACAAGAGTGTAAAAAGCGTTTTTACCCGCTCGTATTAAACGATAAACGAGCGCTTTACGAGCTAGTGAGGGGAAAAATTCATTTCGATGTCTTGTTTCATACCACTATGTCACGTTTTTAGTTGCTGTTTCGACTCAGTATATAAAACAAATCCGGTGCAACATGAGAAATTAAAAACAAAACATCAACTCATATAAAAATCACAACTCCGTCACGTTCTTTAGGGACACAATATAAGACAACAAAAAGAATTTTGACCCAATTAAAATCGAAAGGGCATAAAGTTCTCCTCCACTACCCGAGGCAATTTTTTGGTCTGAGCGAAGCGATGACCAAAATAGTAGATGAGGGTAAAAAAGTAAAAATGGACAGTTATGCCCTTGTTGTACACTCTGCTTTTCATTTCGTTTGCGAGGAAAGCAAAACACATTTTTCACTCCAATTTACACAACGAAGTTGTCGTAAAGCGAAAGAAGAAAAATATATAACCAATACCCCCCGCCAACTCATTTTTATTTTTTTATTTTCAACCTTTGATCCTAGTTTCATTTGGTCGGTTTTCTGCCAAGTCAAACATTTCGGAGCATTTTTGAACGATAATTGATATCTATTTTATGTGATGTATTAAATAAAATAATAAATAAAAATCTTGGAACATCTTACACAAATCGACCTAGATCCACGATAAGCTCAATTAAGGCTTGTGATGTGGGTACCAGGCGACGATATATATAATAGATAGATACACATAGATACTTAAATACATAGACAGCCATGATCAAGGAACAAATATTTGTGATAAATAAATACACAAATAATGCCCTCGCCGGGATTCGAACCCGGAACCTCCAGCTTCGTAGGCAGGGTCACTACCAACTACGGAGGCTGACAAATTAATTTTTATGACAGAAAATACAGAATTCTAATATTGTAATATAAATAAAATGATATAACATAACAAGTTTTTCATTGTTCAGTAAAATTGCCTAGCCTTAGAATTGCTTAGCCTTCGAAAAGAACATTCTTCTACCTAAATTCCTTAGACGCCTAATTGTATAGTGGTGGCGCAAAATGGTGTTAATACCCACATTTCAATTCTATACTAAGCGCGGTATTGTCAGTATGGGATAAAGCAGTTTTTGGAGTATATTTCCCAGATTTCGGTATTAGGTATAGGTAACCCAGTTAAAGCTATTTATACAGGGTGTTTTTTTTTCGACCGTTCAAATTCTACGTAGTGAATGTGTAGGTCATACTGACCAACTTTTACTATGGGGACAAAGTCGAAATCGCGAAAAAAAAATCAGCTGTTTCATACATTTCGGCCGGCGTAATGCCGCCAATTTGTATGAAACAGCTGATTTTTTTTTCGCGATTTCGACTTTGTCCCCATAGTAAAAGTTGTTGAGTATGACCTACACATTCACTACGTAGAATTTGAACGGTCGAAAAAAAAACACCCTGTATATCAAGGACCACACGGCAGTATACATTTGTCACCACCCCAACTCCTACGGGTATCGTAAGAGTCGACTAAGGGATTGAAGTGTCATGACCATTCTTTTATAAAAGACTGATGATGGGCAGCAGCGTCATCATAGTGGAAAATACTACGATGGCCAACCCCTGCGTGGTGATTATGGGCATTTGGGATATTTTTTTCTAAGCTGAGTGTAACAGGATGTATGTATACGATGAGCTCCTTCGATTCTAATAGGAGAAAAAAAAATTACCCCAAAATTTACGAACTTTTCATTTCGTTACCGCCACAAAAAATACACCGTGTTTTTATCGATTTCCGTTAAATTAAAGGGAAGCTTATTTAGGTCAAAAATAATCAATTTCTCTAAGAAACTAGTTTCTTAACTCTTACTGTTATTGAGTTATTAAAAAAATAAGTTTAATGACTGAACAAGTGTATTCCTTTATTACATCCTAATGCTACTTATTTTGACATGTGCCGTCAGTCACCTGAAATTAACTTTTGTGTTATTCTTAAGGTTTAGTTACTCCCATACTAAATGTATGAAACGAAATGTAGCGAAACTGATAAAAAAAAATCTCAAATTCGTTACAGAATTTTTCATACCTTTAGTATGGGAGTAACTAAAGTGAGAAATCTCAATTTACATACTTATTTTCGTGACATTAGAGACATACTTTTGTTGTTGAAAAGTACGCACGATGCCGAGTAAAATGGTGTATTACAGTGCATGATCGCATATAAAAATTAAAAGGTACACATTTACTGCAAATGACCCAATTATGTCCAAAGTCCGGACAGCGGGAGAAAAATGCACCTGTCACTAGTGCTTAGTTAAATATCGACTATTCTATCGACATCCATAACAACATTTTATGAATTAGAAATCTATTGATCAATTTTATGCAACCGTACGTAATGAGAGGCATTGCGATCTATAATTGATAAGCAATAACATGTCAAAAATACCTAATACCATAGGACAGTTACAAAACCGAAATAAAAGCTTAAAAACCAGCTTAAATATCTTTTGAAAGTTCAAAGTGCACTTGTTAAGATTACTTTTACATCCTCTAGTAGAGTCTAGGCGAAATTATTCACAAGAAATATCACAATGTGTTGACTAAAAAAAGTTGGTGTTTTAATTTTTTAAATCTTATATAATTTGATATCTGGAAAAGAAGTGGAACTACTAGGGAAACATAATAAGTATAATCTATAAATTTCAAATTCAAAAATTTGTTCATATGGATGTCGATAAAATAATCGATATTTCATTAAGCACTAGTGAAAAGTTAATTTTTGCTCCCGTCGTCCGGGGTTTGATTTATGTCAATGACCACAATATGAGTGTTACTTTTAGTAACACCTTTACAAAAAACCTAAGGTCTCGGTATTTAGGTGCTACAAAGGTAGAACATTTCTGCAAACCCCATACTGACAGAACCGCGCGGTAATCAAAATCGGCACCTACCTTTCTTCTTCTCCCCGCTCACGGCAGCTTCTGTCAACTCCTCCGACTCCAACTGCAAACGACATACTGTTGTGATGCGGCCATATTCGGACCTCGGCGTAGTCCGAATAAGGCCGATATTGCAAAAAAATTGTAGTTAAAAGCCTTTAATGGAAACAAAACTTAACGTCATATTTTTTGTTATATGTTATATACTTGTTATATTTGTTATATGTTTATGTTATATACTATTTTTAAATAGCGGTTTAAGTTTTTATAGGTTGATATTAACATTATTAACATTCATTACCGTGATGCATTGAAGAGGGGGTGACATTTGTCAACTAAAATTAAGGACCGTTTTTGAAAGGCAATTTAATATGGCGTGCAGCTTCCATGTTTTATTTGTTCGTAGGTGACAGAGGTGACAGTAAAACAAATATGTAGTCTTACCTTGATAGGTTTTTCTCTCTTGGATTTCTTGATGGGCATCTTCTTCGATTTAGGTTTGGGTTTGGCCTTGCCTTTGCCCTTGGATCTTGGCTCTTCCGCTATGTCCACGGTGATTGTTTCCTCGTGATCTTCAGTGGAATCGTCTTCTAAGTCATCTGGTAACAATAATGTAAATTAATATCTTGGGACATTATACACAAATCAACCTAGCCCCACAGCTGCGACCATATTATATAACATGGACGGCTAACGCCAGCTCAAAAATGCCCCCAAAACCAATTGTTCAATTGTGCCAAGATGGGCAGGACATAGCGCTCTTCTTAACACCGCGCATATAGCGGCGCAACATCTTTGACATATTTTTATAGAATATAGCCAATCAAAACTTGATAGACCAATCACTAACTACTTTTAAATGGCGGTTTAAGTTTTTATAGGTTGACATTGAAATTCATTACCGTGATTCATTGAAGAGGGGGTGACACTTGTCAACTAAAGTTCAGGACCGTTTTTGAAAGGCAATTTAGTATGGCGTGAGGCTTCCATGTTTTATTTGTTCGTAGCCCCACAGTAAGCAGTAAGGTTTGTGATGTAGGTACCAAGCGACAATAAATATAATAGTTATATAAATAAATAAATATCTTGGGACATCTTACACAAATTAACCTAGTCCCACGGTAAGCTCAATAAAGGCTTGTGTTGTGGGCACCAGGCGACGATATATATAACAGATAGATACGTATAGATACTTACTTAGATACATACACAGCCATGACCAAGGAACAAACATTTGTGATAAATAAATACATACACAAAGAATGCCCTCGCCGGGATTCGAACCCGGAACCTTCAGCTTCGTAGGCAGGGTCACTACCAACTACGCTACAGAGGCTGACAAACACATAGGCTGATATACATCTAAATCATCATCATATCAGCCGAAAGACGTCTACTGCTGAACATAGGCCTTCCAAAAAGATTGCCACAATGACCGGTCCTAGGCCACCCGCATCCAGCGGACTCCTGCGACCAGGTCATCAGTCAACCTTGTGGGGGCCTACCCGCGCTGCGCCATCCGGTACGTGGTCGCCACTCGAGAACCTTTACGCCCCAACGACCATCGGTAGATACAATAAATACTTACATGCATAGACAGTCACAACCAATGAATAATGAACATTTGTGATAAATAAATACACAAATAATGGAATCGGCGAGATTCGAACCCGGAATCTATAGTTTTGTTAGCAGGGTAACTACAAACTAGGCTATGGAGGCTTAATTAATAGAAAACATGAAATTCAAAGAAATAATAGCAAAAAATAAAATATAAGGACAAATACAAATAAATTACCATCAAACTTCATGAAAGCATCATCATCATCTTCATCTTCTTCTTCAACACTTTGGAATTCTTGCTTCATGTCCGCTAAAAATAAATTTACATTGATAAGATTAATAAAAGCATATTAAAATAGTTAAAAAAAATACTAAAAATATTTTTTTCATATTCCTGACAGCAAACCCTTTCATTTGACAGTCCGCCATCTTGGGGAAGCCGCCATATTGGATTCGTAACGACGTTTCTTAGCTAGTTATGTATTGTCATCACTCATCAGGCCCCAATTTCACCACATTGACAAGTGCTACAATTGTAATTTTCTGTTTCTTCAATCGGGGGCGTTTATAGGCTACAGTTACCACTTACCAACGGAAAGGCCGGGCCGTGCGTTTGTTTACCTCCAACATAAAATGCAGTGCAGGAACTTCAATAAATCAGCAGGAAATAACTACCGTTTTGCGAAGCAAAATTACAATTGTCACAAAAAACACGACAATTGTAGCGAAATTCCGACATATGCCGAACCACATGTCAAGATTTAATGAAAATTGTACTAAGCCTCGCGACAATTGTCACGGGTTTCGGAAAATAAAAAGTAGTTTATTAACGATATAATAACTTTATTCGTACTAATTTTATGTTGGTGGCAAACAAGCACATGGACCGTCCGATAGTAAGCGGTAGCCGTAGCCTACGGAGGACTGTGACGTTAGTAACAGTGATATTTTACAATTGTCACACTTGTAATTATGGTGAAATAGGCCACAGAACTCAGACCGTGTGTACATTTTTATACTAATCAACCGGGAAGTAGGTCAAATTAAGATTCCAAGATTTTCCTTACATACAGTTTGTTACCAGTGAAGCTAATATAATAAAAGCGTATTAAAACATAACATATCAATATTATGTATATTGTCAATTGGCAAACAAAACTCAATATAAAAAATGTCACTATTCTTAGCAACCTTTTATGTCAGTATAGAATCAGAACTGATATACACCCTGTCCAATAAGTTCGAATACACATATTTTACCTCAGTTCTAAAAATACAGGAATCACAGGTTATCAAATAGTAATGTAAAGAGTATTTTCATCTTAATAAAATACAACCACAATGAATGTGTCATATCCGCAGTGTCTAAGAAGAAAAGAGTGTAAAGTGCCAACAAAATACTTGCTCGGCACGCAGGTGACGAGTTAATTTTTATTACGAGAATCCGTATGGGGAAGAAAAGACTTATCATGTTCAAAATTGGCGGTTGTGGGTACCAAGTATAGAACACATTCCGGGCTTTCAGAAAAATGGTCCTAGGTTCCAGAGCTCACTATCGACCATGGCGTGGGATGCAGTATGGAAGCGAGTTTCACTGCCTTCAGTACTTTTAGATAAAAGCGTTAAAATTAACGTTTTTTTCTATAAAACCGAATTTGTGGAGAAGATAAATGCTCCTAAGTTTAAAAGGTGCTTGGGAAAGAGTATCATGTGTTCTAACAAGACGCAGCTCCAGCACAGACGGCTAATGGCGTTCCAGCGTGGTTTCAGACTAAATAGACAGTTTTTTTAGCCGAAACATGAATTGCCATGCAGTCCTCCAGGTTTAGGCGTATTAGATTATTTTGGTAATACATGCTTTAAAGGCTACATTTCATAAAATCAGGAACCTAGATCATTTCAAAAAGGTTACCAGGGGTATTTGGGGTCAAATGTGAAGAAAATGGTGCGTGCCGCGTAAGATCCGTTTGAAACGCGTTTGAAGCTGGTAAAAAAGTTACAGCTGGAGTTATTTCAAAATATTTGTTGTGAATATAGTAAAGTGTGCCATTCAGAAAACATAATAATAACTGTAGGATCTTTTTGCCCATTTGTTTTATTCGATATTTGTTCTGTATTCGGATCTATTGGACACGGTGTAAGTGATATACAAGCTTTATTTCAAGTAGGTAGAGTTTAGCTTGTCAACTGACGGAATAATAAATCTAGTCGGTTTAAAATAATAAATCTAGTCGGTTTAAAATAAGAAATACTTACTATCAGACTCAAATGGCTCATCTTTGACTTCAAACCCTGTAACATAAATGATCCACAATGTATGAAAAGACATATATCAAAGAATATGTTGTTGGAATGAAATTGCAAGAGAAACGAATAGTTAAATCCTTGATCTAGAATAATAAAACAATCCAAAGACATGTATTTTCTGGGCATTTTCCTGACAATATTCCCAGAAGCATTTGAAATCGGAGAAATGTCCTTCTAGTGAGTATAGGTAAATAGCTAAGTGACAAAATGTTATCTTCAAATTGATTTTCTATCTAGCCCGTGACACCATTGAACCTGAATATTGCGCCACAGGGGGATATAACATCAGCATATGTTCACACAATATTCAAATAGAATATATTTTACGCTTTTCTTGAATCTTATAAACTGTGGGCCACTTTTGTTTTTTTTTAAGACTTGTTTTATGTACCGGGTGACCGATATGAAGTCACTGGTACTAAAGATAATTACTAGAACTCTTTTCATTTTATGGGAATTGACTTAGAACTGATATTTTTAAACTGACTCTGTTACTTTGAAGATTTGAAAGTGCCGAAATATAAATAATGTAAATGCCCATGTGCCGTGTGGTGACGGCAATAAGAATACATTTGTCACCACCCCAACTCCTCCTGCAGGTGTCGTAAGAGTCGACCAAGGGATTGATGTGGCACTGACCATTATTCGATAAAAGATTGATGATGGGCAGCAGCGTCATCATAGTGGACACATTACGGCGACTATGGGCATTTACCTCCTAATGCCTTATACGCATAGTTAATAGGAGAGGCCTATGTCCAGCAGTGGACTATCATAGGCTGATGATGATAATTAAATGCCCATGTTAGCTTAAAAACTTTGTATTAGCACCCACCTTTGATCAAGTTCTTGCTGTACATGTCTTTGAAACGCTCCTCGCAGTCCTGCACCTGTCGCTTGAAGTTTGAGGCGTCCCGTAGCCGCGCCACGCACGACTCGCAAATCGTGTATGTGGCATCACTCAGCGCCCCCGTTATAGGGTCAATCTGTAAAATAAAGGATTCAGTGTGACTTCGGAAAGTTTAAGATATGGGTTGTTCTTTGGTGTTTCCACTGTTTCATAATCAAAATCATCTGGATAAACAAGCCATAGTAAGATTTGATAAACCTGTGTACTGTAGTAGCCTGTATAATACAATGTCAATTGAAATATATAGTGATTATTTTGGATCACTTTAAAATAAATATAAGGAAGGTAATGGGGTTCAAGCACCATTAGAACAACCCATATATGATAAAAATATAAAAAAAACATTTTCCTATCCAAATAACATACCAAGTCTAGAAAAGTTTGTTTCCAGAATTTGTAGTCTATCCTCGTCCTGCCCGTATACTAAATTAGAGCTTTTGAAATTGAAACCTAATGAGTTCGAATATAAAATCGCTTTTCTTTTGTTCTAAACAATCGAATATGTCCTTTATAAATCACATTGGGCAGGACGAGGCTATGTAAAAAATATAGATGCGCGCAAATTGCACTAGATATGTATGTAAACATACATGACCTTATAGAAAAAACAATAGGGATGCATATACATATTCAACACTTTGCATGCATCTTTTTTTTATTTTAATTTTGGTTTATTAGAACAGTGAATAATTCCTTAACATTATGATACTGATATTAACTTTGAATCCATTTTAATTGCAGCCTTACACCCCCTGCATAAAGTCTATCGACTACTAAATATGTGACATCTGTGAGACTCCCACGTCGTCAGTTAAAGGTTAAAGAATAACTGTCTTAAATTTATATAGAATATTTAATTTGCTGTACATCTTAGTTTATAATAGTGGCGAGCTATGGAGGGAAAACTGGGAAATTTATTTAATTATTTTTAAATGTAGAATTGAAAATGCTAATAATTTGTTTGAAACAACTTTCCAAATGATTTAGTGCAAAACTAAAAACTCATAAGAAACAGATACCTACTAGAAATAACTCTTATCTGAGTTCTCGTCCAATACTAACATACAAGGTTGCTAACAGTAGTAAATTTTTATAGTGTTTTGGTTGTCATCCAACATCATATCATCTATCCCGCAGTCAAACTGTGGAAACAGTTTTGCAGTAGACATAAGTTTATTGTAAACAGTAATAATAATAAAATAAAATACTAGTAAGAAATGTGAGCCAGTATAGGATATTCTAGGTTAGTCTGGATCAGTATTTTAATCGTAAATTGGTACCTTTGCAAACCATGTAGCTCAAAACCGGTGTCTTATCAGGCATTTTCTACCCAAATATTGGCTTGACATACGGCATGCTATAAGCCTACGAAAAAATTACCGCGCGCCACAGCTGAATGCCCCTGATGTTCAACTTATACAGTTCGCAAAACGAGCATGCTTTATCTAGTCTAGCGTTTCCCGCCCTTGTCAATAAGCGACAATATGTCTAGGAAATTGAGATAAATATGAATTAGCAAATAATAAAAACAATTATTTTAAAGTCCATGTTATATGGAAGATAATTTTGGTTACAAGTAGGAAAGCATAGAAAAACTCTGGACATGAACAATGGAAGTCTTCGAATACAAACCTTAATATCTAAACAATCTTGCAACATGATGGAGTATATTTCCTCCTGCCCAAGTAGAAAGCAGGGATCCGATAGATGTTTAAAGGAGCCCTCCGCGTGACAACATCGGCACAAGTCCTTTTCTAACTTCCACATTGCCGTCGACATTTTTAATGTCCAATAACATCACACTTTCAGTGTCAGACGCAACAATCCTTTTAGGGTTACAAAACCACTGTTATTTTTATAGTTAACATTACATTACACTAAGACATACAAATAGCAAATGTTACACGTTTTTGTTCAACTAAAACAATATTATCCGAAAACGCCGTATCTTCGTGCAGCGGCCGCCATGTTGTTGTATCTTTCCTTTTTTTTTTAATGTTTAATTTGTAGTTAAGTTCAAGTAGCCTTGATTCCTTTTTATATTTGTCTATGGTTTGCTGGATCGTGTATCGCGACTTAACGTAAGCAGAAGTGGCGCCATCTGTGGTCGAGTAGAGAACACTAATTTTACTAACATTGCCAAAGACCAATAATAATAAAAACGTGTGACTTGGAATGTCTTAACTTTATCAGTTATCGTTAATATTTTGAACACTTCCTCACGTGTCAATATGTTGTAGCGTTTTAGATACTACGTCTGTCACCAAATTTGACACATTGTGGTCTTCCCTATGATATTAATAAGTAAAGATATGTTATACCACTTATACCGGCTCTAAAAGTGAAGCGCTCAGATTACGATAATTCTTACAATCGCTCTTAGTGCTACATAGACCAGCGAGAGTTGTGTACACTGCAGACTTCTCGCAAACCACATGAGCTGGGCCCTAAAATGTCATCACCTATGTAAAAATGAAAATCAGAAAATAAAAAGCAAACATGCCTGCCACATCTCACATTATGCGTAATTAAACTGAATTAAATATTATTTTTAATTTTATTATTTGTAGAATAATAAATAAGACTCCATTTTTACGTGTTTGACTGACTTAGAGAAAGAGACAAGCTATGAAACAAAGATAAACCAATGTTTATCAAAACCAACCTCAAAATGCACTCGTAATTGTCATATGATGGTTGTCTCTTTTTTGTTTATTAAATAAATACGAGTGTATGTATTTTGCTTTCCCTTTTACGCATTTGGAGTATGAAAGTAGGTATGTCAACTGTCAATAAATTGTAGGTGTATGCTGTGAAGTATTTATTTCGCCCATTTTGTTAGAGTACCTTAACGTAATACTTACATATCATTGGGTCTCCTTACTACTTACTATATACCGCTGAGCTTTCTTCCACCGCATCGGATGTCGACAAATGGGAGTAAGTATTGGGTTAGCAACTACTATTGTAACCATTTTCGTCTATTTGTTAGCGGTTTAGATTAAAATAATAAAAGACAATAAGACCGTTTCATGAAATTATGCCATCGTCCTAATATTAATTTTATAATTAAATACTTTAAAACAGCTATCTTTATTAGCAGCATTATTTACTTTAAAACATGTTTCCCACTCAATATAACAAAGGCAACAAATAGTCTCGAAATGAGCGCTCAAAAGTTTAAAGAAAAAAATTAAACAGTGTAATAATCAGTATATTACAATACAATACTCTTTACTGCACACCTCGTAACATAAAAAATAACAAAAATATTACAATCTTAATGGTAGAGCCTCTACCATTAAGATTGTAATATTCTACCGTAGAGGTAACACAACAGGCGGTCTTATCGCTAAAGAGCGATCTCTTCCAACCTTTGGGCAATGAAACAATATAAATACATTACAATATTTATAAATACATTTACATATTTTTTTAATCTATCTCCAAACCGGGATGATGGACTCGTATATGATTTCTTAAACTACATTTCTGAATAAAAGCCGCTTTACATTCTGAACAAGCGTGGGGCTTTTCATTCAAATGTATACGTGTATGCACTTTAAGGTTACCTGCCCTTGCAAACTTTTTACTACAAAACTTACAATCATAATTTTTCGCGTCAGTATGAGTAACGGAATGTAACTTCAATTGCCAGTTACATTTGAAAATCCTCCCGCAGATTTCACACGGATATTCCCTATTCCCATGCGAATTTCGTACATGTCGACGGAGGCCTCCAGAGCGATCATACTTTTTACCACAAACATCACATTTATATTCAGGTTTTTTTAAGTTATGCGCGTTGAATACGTGTTGCAAACGTTGGTCGTATTCTTTAAACACTTCGTCGCACGCCGGGCATTTGTATTTAGTCTTACTGTGAACTTTTCTGACATGAATCGCCCTAGAAGAATGAGTTCGAAATCGTTTATCACAAACTTTACATTTCAAATCGCATTTCTCGTGCATTTTAGTATGTGCGTGCAATCTGTGATCGGATAGGAAGTTTTTCCCACAATATTGGCATACAAAATTGGCACTATGGTCGTTCATGTGCACGGTAAGTTTTTTAAACAAATCAAATTCCTTTTTGCAAATGTGGCACCGAAATTTGTCGGATGATAAATGGAACCCTAAAATTCCGTGCGACGGTTTAAACAGAGTGTTGTAGTAAACTTTATTATGTTTTTTTACTAAATGTTCTACTAGCTTGTCTATGGATTTGGAAGTAGCATTACACAATTTACACCTTATTTCGCTAACTTCAGCCTTTATTAAGTGTTTAGGCATTATTAGACTTTGAAAAATCTCTTTTTCGCTAATATCATTGTGTGAGTTTTTAATATGCGTTTTTAATTGCTCGAAATACAAAGACGATGTGTCGCAATACAGGCAAACGTAGTTTATTTTAGAAATATTTTTGAAAGGTATTATTGTCGAGTTTTTTAGTATCAAAGTGATGTTGGACCTAAGATGGCGATTTTCTGTGTAGCACTCGGGTGAAACTCTTGGGCATTTTCGGTTAGATGATTCTGAAAACAGCGAAGATTACATATATACATATACATACTCTCGGTTAATCAACGGGTCAGGCGGAATTTTTTATAAAAAATAATGCAAGCATGCTAATTAGAAATATTTATAGTATAGGTAGAATATTTTATAAATGCTTAATTTATCATAGAATCGAAAAAAATCATTTAAATCGTCGTTAGATTGGTTACACATTCATGTGTCTGCATGTCTGCAACACAAAGGTTTAAAAAAAATACAAAAAAATCGACCAAGAACATGTCGGGCCATGCTCGGTGTAGGGTTCCGTAGTTATGTGCATGATATTACGGAAACAGTTCACATCCGAGAGAGTGAGAGAGTGTCTCCCGGCAGTTTTGGATACAGAATGACATATTTGACAACATACTAAAATTTGGTGCTGGTATCCGAATGTGAAATATCATGCACTAAAAGAGGTATCCAAGTCACAGTCACCTTCAGTTCTTTTATTGTCCTTAATATTTGAACGCTTGAGTCTTTTGCATCTTGGTTCGTTTTGGATTATTCTTGATTTAATTTCTTTATTTTTATAACTAGCATCTGAAAGAAGTCAATATTAAAAATAGCTTTTAACATAGAAATGTGAATGCTATGCCACAAGTACATAATGTTAACCCTTTCGACGCCAATGACTTGATATTAAGTCAAAACATGTTGTACCTCAAACGCCAAGAAGTCACAAAAAACAAAATGAAATGCACCTTCATTTGATAGTATAAAGACAGCTAATTACACGCAAGGGCTTGTCCATTAATCACGTCATACGATTTTGACTTGTTTTGGACCTCTCATCCCCCATGGTGATATTTTCAGGACCCTCCTAGCCAATATGACGTGTACTTTATTGCCAACTTAAGTAGTCCTTTTAATAACACTTGAATTTACGTACTTTATTAACCCGGCGGGAGTGTGGCAGGGTATCTCATACCCTGCGTTTGACTTATGTCAATATATTTAGAGTTTATTTTTGTTTAACTTTTTTTCACCACACTCTCGCCGGGTTAAGCACACGTGGATCACGTGATGGGAAAATACTTTTTTGGCAACTACGCGGTAAATATACGCGAAATTTTAAACTTTAAAGATTTTTTTATTTTTTTACTAGCTATAACGCTGTTCAGCAGACTAACAAAAAATTACACGTGATTTGTCCGATGACCCCCCCTCCCCTAAGGTGATAATTGGTGATTTCATCACATTTTTTTTTATTCTGGAGCGGTTATCTCCGAAAATATTAACTTTAGAAAAAAACTTTCTTCTACGACCCTTATTTTTTTAAAGAGACCTATTCAATGATACCACACACTATAAGATTACAGTAAATAAAAAAATCATACCCGCTTCACCAGTTGGGGAGGCACCCGATTTTTTTTTTCTACCACTTTGTTGGCATGATTAATATGTATACCTGTACCAAATTGCAGCTTTCTAGTACTAACGGCCACTGAGCTATGCTGCGGACAGACGGACATACTGCGGAACCCTAAAATAAAAATTGTACGTACCTGTGTTTGATGCTTCCAAATGATCTGCAAAGTCTTCTGACATTTCTGCATTTGGCTCCATCTTTACCAGAGTAATTGGTCCTGGATCAAAACACTCTTTCTTAATTAGTATTAAATTTAAATAAGAAGCGCGCGTGAGGCAGTTTTTATTAAATAGAAAAATATAGCTTTATTCAGGGCACATATATCTCCGATCGTTCTCATGAACTCTCATATGTTCTCTCAAAGTATAACTCCTTGCATAAGCTTTACAACACACGGCACAAGTATATGGTTTCTCGCCTGTGTGTTTCAACATATGCTTCTTCAATCCGTGGTTAGTTATAAAAGCCATGCCACATTCGGAGCATTTTTTATTCTTATGCCCGTGTGTTTGTCTTATATGCGTGGCCAAATAATGCTTTATGTTATATTCTCTGGCGCATATCGGGCATTTAAACTTATGCGTAATATTATGCACTTCTGACATATGTTTGATTCTATCATTATAATGTTTCATAGGTTTGAAACATATTTGGCATTTTATAACACGTTTAGAATGCGCGCTCTCCATATGATTCGCTTTTGAAATTTTCGTCTTAAGTATTTTCCCGCATTCTGCGCACGGAAAATGTCCTGTATCGTGCGTGCGTTTATGAACTTTAAGTCTTTTAGAATTAAGGAACGACTTCCCGCAAACATCGCATATACAGTTCGCGTAATGCTCATTTAGATGCGTCGTCAGAGTTCTAAATACATGAAACTCCTGCTTACACAAATGACAAGAGTAAGGACTACCATCAACTTTATAATCTGCTATGCATTCCCTATAAATAACCTTCTTATGAACGTCGCTAAGATGGCTACGCATATTTTCGACATCTGTCAAAATCAAATTGCAATGGCGGCATTCTAAATTCGATATTTCAATTTGGAACGAGCGCGGATAGTGCTTTATTTTTTTTAATTCTCCTTCTATGTCTGTGTGCGTTTCGTTCGTGTGGGTTCTAAGTAGATTTAGCTGGATGAAGTTTTCTTGGCAGAAGAAGCATTGGAACCAGCTTTTGTGATGGCGGAAAGGGCAGGCGGTGGTGTTGCGGAGAATGGCACCGCAAGTCAGAATTACTCGTTTTCTCTCTGATATTTGCTTGATTGCGTTTAGTTTGACAGGCTGGAAGCCTGAAAACGAAAACAAATATCGAAACAACAGTTTACCTTTACGTAATGTGCAAAGAAATATGCTAACATTAAACGCAAACAAGCAAGTAACAGATCATGCTTTAGCAGGAATAGGGAAGTACAGATGTAGTGCAAAATCCTTTCTCTTCGGCTTTTCACGGAAACATCCGAATTAATATTGCTGTCACAATGAACTTCAGTATATATTGCACTGAAGCTAATTGAGACAGGGAGATTAATTCGGGCGTTTCCGTTGAAAAGCCGAAGAGAAAGGATTTTGCACTACATCTGTACTATTTTTGCAAGAAAGGTTCCCGCTAAAAAGCAAGCCGAAACGAAACCTTTCATCTTTTAAAGCACTAATAAATAGACATCTAGTGGCGAGTAGCCAACAATATTACTCATTATAACATTACATTCTGAATTCTGGAATCATGTTTCTAGACTTATCTATGGGTGAATCAACTATTTTCTGTCTGCTATTGCCATGGTTACGGTCGCCCGAATCACGCTGGTTTTTTGCAAAATTATGCTACTTAATTTATGCAAACATGCATATAGTCCATGTTTGTAGATGTCCCATCAAGGAAAGGGTTTATTAACAGCAGAAAAATGCATGTTTGCATAGTTTAAGAATCATAATTATCCATAAAACCAGCGTGACTCAGGCGACCGTAACCATGGTAATAACAGACAGAAACAAGTTGATTCACCCCTATCTATACCAATCGTCAATGGAATCTAAAAAAATGTAACCAAACCTATAAACTTGTATTATTACGCAATACTGTTATAATCAAGGTTTTCAAAGCTCTATTATAACAAGATTGTGTAAAATACTATAAGTACTAGTACTTCTTAGGTACAGTCGACGTCAAAGATATCATTACGGTTTAGGTGCCAAAAATATATTTACACGACTTTATTCCCTTGACATTAAGGTCGTGTAAATATGTTTTTGGCACCTGGACCGCAATGATATTATCTTTGACGTCGACTGTACAACCTAAGTACCTAATAGTACATTGTGTACTTAGGGCGGTAAACAAGAAATTACGAACGAGTGTGAATTCAAGCCCGAGCCGAAGGTGAGGGCTTAATTCTAACACGAGTTCGTAATTCTTGTACCGCCCGTGGCACACACAATGTTTTTCATCACACCTGTGATGCAAAAAAGTAAATAAAACAATATATTTTCACAAAACTACTCTAAAATGGTCTAAATCAGGGATGACTTAATTTCATCATTTTCATAAAAGAAATCTCGGCGCGGCCCGCGGCGTGCGCCGAACCCCGCTAGTGCGACGTAATGTTGTATGAAAATCCTTAACGTCATACTATGACGTAATGACGCACCTACGGCCCGCATCACTGCAGCGTATTGGCGCACTTACGGAACAGGTGTGATGAAAAATAATTATCGCTACACCCTGACAGGGCAACAGTGGATGCACCATATTCTTACTAAGACATCTTTATTCATAATAATAAATAATAAAATTAAATATCTTAGGACATCTTACACAAATCGACCCTGTCTTGTAAGCTCAATTAAATTAAGGCTTGTGATGTGGTTACCAGGCGACGATATTTATATAATAGATACTTAAATTCATACACAGCCATGACCAAGGAACAAATATTTGTGATAAATAAATACCCAAATAATGTCCTCGCCGGGATTCGAACCCGGAACCTCCAGCTTCGTAGGCAGGGTCACTACCAACTAGGCTATAGAGGCTGACAAGGCTTGTTACATTTTGCAGTATGAAAATAATGTAATGAAAAGTAATGAAAAGATAAGTAATGAAAAGAAATAAAAGCTTGTTTACAATTAAAAGACCACAAACCTGTCTTTGACGTAATCAATTTAACATCAGGTCCTTCATATTCATCATTATCATCATCATCAATATTGTTAACATCAGGATCTTCTTTTCTTTTCGCCCACATCTCCAAAGGGGTATCCGAGTCACAGTCATCTTCTGTTCTATTCTTTTCTTTAGCATTTGCATGTTTGTGTCTCTTTCTTGGTGATTTATTTTGTTTTACTGTAGATTTTATATCTTTATTAGTAGAACTGGCATCTAAAATAAGGTAGAAAGACATTGATGAGAGCAGGAACGAGGGTGCAGAGCACGCACTGTCCCACTCTCTCATTTTTTCTTTACCCCCTTATTCATAAACTTTTGCTAACTTAACTAGCCGCTAATAATTGTTTGTCATTGAATTATGCCGTGGCCACAACATTGGTCTAAGGCGACCGGCTTAGTGGAAAACCATATGTGCAACAGGGAGTACCCATATCGGCATCCCGCTCCAACTCATGGATTCGCTCGTCACTGGTCGCCTTAGACCAATGTTGTGGTCGGGCCTTTATATCTATTAGGTCAAACCTAGATCCAGAAAAGTGTTTTTTTAATCCCGACTGTGGACTTAAAACACTTGAACTTGGCGAGCTTTTAGTAACAGAAAATTAAAAATATAAGGTGCAAAATATTCAAGTATATGATACTGTATGTTTACATATTGTAACTGGCAAAAACTTACCTATTCCAGGACCATCGAAATGATCAGCAAAGCGTTCAGGACTCTCAGATTTTGGCTCAGACTTTATCACCATAGTAGAATCTGGATCATTGAAAATCTATTATAATTATTGATTAACCTACTTATTCATTAGTCAGATCCAAATTTAAATATTAAAT
>JALPQI010020651.1:0-22286 GCA_025490895.1 Thaumatotibia leucotreta | reverse complement strand
GGTTTCCGATATGTCACGTTCAGAAATAACCATTTTGCAGTGAACGCAGTCTGCGGGTTTATAGTGGTGCTAGAAAGTTGAAAATCTGATCTCGATTTCATATAAATTTATATGTAATAAATAGTAAGACTGAATGGTGGCCTGGGTGGTCAAGAAGATCTGCTGGGAGACCACCGACATCTGCCGAACCGCAACAAAGCAGTGGATGTGATTAGCACAGGACCGAGAAAAGTGGCGTAATAAAGAAGATGCCTATACCCAGCAGTGAGTGGACACGGGCTGAATAGATAGAAATAGTAAGACTTAAAACCGGATATTTGCCATATAAATTGCAATTATTAAGCACCCGATATTTCGGTTCTGTTGCAAATGCCATCTTCTCAGAGTACCTAACTAACGACCTGTCCTTATGACCATGCACCTAAATAAATAATTCTTCTGAAGTAACATATTATAATAGTAAACGAAAAAAATAGTAAAATGACTAGATTTAATAATTCAAATTGCAAGAAAATTATTAATTGCTGTTCAAACCTTTAAATGTATGTAGTATTACTCGCTATCAAAAATAAAACAAGTCTTTCTGTTCAAAAACAGTCTTATCAACAATTTTTACAGTACTTTCCCTTCATGACCTTTAGTATTGGGATATCCAGTATATAGCTTGTGTACAGCAAAATTCAGGTGTAAAGTCAGACATATACCACGTGTCACGGCAATAAACATTAAATGAGTTCTGTCTCTCACCCGTCAGTCACACGCCCATATAACGCGGTCGACAGCGTTCCATGCACAAAAAGTTAATACACACAACATTACATTATATTGTTCGTGTATAAAGGGAATATTTTATTTGCCTTCGTTTGTGTCGTGTGAAATGTATTGTTTTTTATGAATGTGGACACAAAAGGAAGTGGTAGAAAGGATACGCGTGAATTGTGTAAAATATTGTAGAAATGTTGACTTACCCCATCATCATCATCAGCCTATGATAGTCCACTGCTGGACGTAGTCCTCTCCTATTAACTATATGTATAGGCGCATTAGGATGTAAATCCCATAATCGCCACGCTGCCGCAGGGCAAGCGGATTGGCGATCGCAGTCATGTGTACATTATGATGAGTATGATGACGCTGCTGCCCATCATCAATCTTTTATCAAATAATGGTCAGTGACACTTCAATCCCTTAGTCAACTCGTACGACACCCGCAGGAGGAGTTGGGGTGGTGACAAATGTATTCTTACTGCCGTCACCACACGGCCAATCGGTGAATAAACATAGTAACGGTTAATTATTCGAGCTTTTTCGCTTTCAGGAACAACCAATTAACGTTAAATTAAAAAAAGTTAAGTTCGTAATTATGACAATCAATCGTCACCACACGGCTGATAATAATAGATAATACATACACTCAAACTTTACTGCACACGTGAAGCGCAAAATACAGTTCTGATATTAAAAATCTAAATTGTGACAGAGGATTAAATGTAGCTAAATATACCGCTTTTTTGAATAATAAATATCTTGAGACATTTTACACAAATCGACTTAGTCTCACGGTAAGCTCAATTATGTCTTGCGATGTGGGTACCAAGCTGTAGGTACCTTTGGTGGTGGTGTAATTACTGGCACAGATAGAGGCAATCCATCTAAGTTCTTAGGGTAGGCAGCGCATAGGCGATTTTTTGGTCACTATGTCCATGGGCCTCAGTTCCTGCTTTTCATCAGGTGGGCTGAGAGCTCAGTTGTCTACCTTCGTCACATAAAAAAAGCGACGATATATATAATAGATCGATACATAAACATTTACATAGACAGCCACGACCGAGGAGCAAATATTTGTGATAAAAAAAAACACAAATAATGCCCTCGCCGAGATTCAAAACCGGAACCTCCACCTTTCCAGGCAGGGTCACTATCATCTAGGCTACGGAGGCTAACAATGTATGGGCGTCCCTTTCTGCCAGCGCCTTCACTTTTCGCACTAACTCACTGCTAAGTCTTAGGCACTGGTCTCACTGCAAGCTGCTAAGCTCGCTTTAAATAAAACAAACACGGCGATACTCGCCCAGCTATCAGCTATCACCGCCGGGCGATTATCGCCGTATCTCTTTTTATTTACACGGGAGTGCGTATCTTTTGTTCGTGTTTATAGCCCATAGTTATCTTAGTAGCTCGCGGTGAGACCAGTGCCTTAAGCTTCACACCTACATTAAGTATTTTCAAATTCAAAATAAGAACACCTCAAGCTCAACTGGATAGAAAACAAAAATGCATCGAAAATTTAAAAATCACAGGAGTTTTCAGTTAAAAGCAAATCTATGAAATTTCTGTATCCTCCTATCTCTCCAGCTATGACTAATATAAATTCAACCTTGTCATTCAGAAATAAAGATGAGAGTTGTACAGAATTGTAGGAGTAGTGAGATATTTTCAAAATGGCTGACGTTCTGTTCGCAAATCTCGAATACTTTATACATGCGCTTGAAACACTCGTTGGAGGAACCTTTTATCGAATTGTACGGTTCACCTGGTCCATTTGTAGACAAGCGAATAGCTAATATTAACGATGCTAGTATAGATTTTTTTCTACTTCTTATTTTAATCTTGCAATTGGCTATGTAAAGTTTTCTGAAGCTATGAATATTATATTTTTCCCTGATAGCGATCGTCTTAAGGTTCAAGAAAATGCGGCTCTTTTATTTATAATTTGATAACAATCTTTTTTTAAGTGAGTGAGATGACATTTGTGCAGTTTTACGGATTGAACAGCGCCTAATGCTCCCAAGTGCTTTCTTCTACAATAAGTACTATAAAATAGAAAAAATAAATGAATGAATGACACGAGTGAGATAGTTTTTTTTTTCTATTTCATTGTGCGCATTGCTGACGAACGTATTAGGCCCTATTTATGCATAAAACTGCACAAATGTCACCTAACTCACATAAAAAAGATTATCAACATTTTATAGGACATCAAAATAAAAGAGCCGTGATTTCTTGAACCTTAATGCAAAAATAATATATATTACATTTGTTTTACTCCTAATGCGTCTATGTTACGCATAGTTCATAGAAGAGGCCTACGTGCAGCAGTGGACTGAGATAGGCTGATGGTGATGATATGAATATTTTTTGTGTGTGTAATATTTAATGTTATTTATTGTAGTACGCTTCTTTTCTTTCTTTCTTGAATCGATAAGTATCAGCGATCAAATAAAAATAAAACATCAAAATCAGCTCACCTTGTCGGAAGTTCTCAGGTAACAAACACAAAAAACATACAGTGGAATTGAGCACCTCCTCCTTTTTTTGAAGTCGGTTGATTGATAATAATAAGTATTATTTGTTTTGCCAAAATCATGAATACTTGACGAAGACATATTGCGCCGAAACTAAACATTTTTGCTTGTAATATTTTGTTATTCAATTTCGGTGTACTCCATGACGGGGAACAGAAAATGTGGAGATGATTCATATTTCAAGTGATGCACTGTTTTTGCTTGTAGCCGATAATCATTAAATGGCGGCGTTTCACGACCTGCTTAGGAAATTCGTCATCTTGCAACTTAAACGCAAATTTTTTTTGTTAAAAAATACATATGAGTTATCTTTATCACTTAAGACTTATTAAATCACAATCTAAAACGCTTTTAGAAATTGCATAGATTGTGGCTTGTTTTCGCAGTATTCAACTACAAGTTTGAAACAAAGCTATATGCAAGAAAGATATATTTCTTTGGTAGATGACATCTAATATTTAAAAGATATTTCTTACTCACTTTTATCCATAGTTGTGTCGCAAAACTTGCAGAAAGAACTTGCCCGTGTAAATTCTTCTTAATATACAAAATGTGCTAAACAGGCTCTGTAGGTAACTAGTTAAAAAAAATCAAAGGAGAAGCCATCACTGCGTACCTAGTTCTTAAATAAATAGGAGTTGAGGGTTAACTGACGAACATACTAGGTAATATAGATAGAAAAGTTTAGTATTCAAGAATCATCATCAGCCTATGATAGTCCACTGCTGGACATAGGCCTCTCCTATGAACAATGCGTATAGATGCATGAGGAGGTAAATGCTCATAATCGCCACGCTGGGCAAGCGGATTTGAGATCGCAGAAATGTGTCCACTATGATGACGCTGCTGCCCATCATCAATCTTTTATCAGATAATGATCAGTGACACTTCAATCCCTTAGTCGACTCTTACGACACCCGCAGGAGGAGTTGGGGTGGTGACAAATGTATTCTTACTGCCGTATTTACACACGATATATTCAAGCATAGGACAAGTAAGTAACTAGTACTATATTTATGTTCTATAGAGTTTAGATATGTGAGCCGTTTGGTTAAAAAAATGGTCCATTTTGTCCAGTTCCCAGCCATCGGCTATCACCGCCGGGCGAGTATCGCCGTGTCTCTTTTATTTACACGGGAGTGCGTATTTTTTGTTCGTGTTTATAGCTAATAGTTCATAGCTTGGTAGCTCGCGGTTAGACCAATACCTGACCTATTTGCCATACATAATCATTTTCTGAAGCACCTCCGCACTTCCCTGCCTCATTGGACGTGACCTGAAATGTTTTTCCCGGCAAATTACTTGCCCTGTTTTGATTGATGTTTCATTAGCACCGTGATTCCAGCTGTGGCAGTGTACACAGATGTGGTGAATAGACGCTGCAAGTTCTGCTAATCAGGGATCGGATACCGGTATTTTCTCCGTACAAAGAAATCGGTTCTAATTTGGTTCTTTTTCGTTCTTCAGTATGTACATTTTTTGTTAATGGAGTAATTATAATTAAATTCGATGTTGTTAATTACATATAATTTTGAGTATTACTAAAAAAAATATTGGGCTATTAAGAGGTTCTTCAAAAAAACCCTGTTGCTAATACTTATTCTGAGTAAGGGTCTCCCCAAAATCAATCGAATCTACTTAAGCTGGGCGAAAAAGACCTTGATCGACACAGATTTTGCCATACCTAATGAAAATGTCAAATAGACAAATAAAAACAAACAATTAATTTACTGATGGAGGTTTCGTCAACTTTTATGAATAAGAGTATTATATTTTTAACACGTTTGAGACTTATACGCCATGGCCTATTTCCAAGATTTGAAAAAATAATAGTGATTAGCCAACGCAAATTTTTATCTGGATTTTTATAAGAACAGATCTTAAAGTAATAAATGCCTACTCGATATCATCATCATCAGCCAAATAACATCTACTGCTGGACATATACCTCAGACTTGATATCAAGGAAAAATAAATACGTTTGTGCCTTTCAATCTTATCAATATGACAATAAGACCGTAAAGAACAAACAATACTTAGCAGCTTGCTAAGTTAGAAGACGTTTATGAATAAGGGGTTTAAAAGCATAGTTTATTACTTAATATAAAATTGAAATGCCAGTTAGTTAAGTGCCGAGCCTGGGTAAACAGAGCGTATTCTGAAAAGGCTGGGGCCTGAGATAAAGCACAAAGGAGACTTAGCTGCCATGGCTGAGCTTTATGATGGAATTAATTCGCGACACACTCGCTACTGATGTGCCCACTAGTCAGGTAAATTTTACTAATAGAATGAAATGGAAACGAAAAGAAATATTTTTTTAAAGTAAAGGTTTTAATATTCAATGGTTGGAATCTGCTATTGAGTATTATAATCTCAATTCCTAGAATATTTATATCCAATATCTAGTTGTAACTGGTGTATAAACATGTTAATACAAAAAATTATAGTTCTTACGTTAAAATTTCCTAATTCAAATGGAAATTTGTCTAATTAACAAAGTGTTAAAAAATAAAGCTCATCTGCTTAGAAACTTGTAGACACGAAGCTAAAATTATGACATTGTGACTATGTATTTTAAAAGTATGATGAATATTTTAGAGTTCTATGGAAAACATAATATGAATTGGTGAGCCGTTTTTAAACTGACATAATATGTCTCGTTGGACATTCTATGTTAATCTTATAGAAAATATACTTAAATATTACATTTCCGTCGTCGCTTCAAGGGATTAATATTTTTTATCCCTACTATAGACAGACTAGTCCTTGTTTTGCAAAACATCAAAGACTGGACAATTTTCAAACAAACAAATCGTTTATCCATAAAATCTTTTCCGATCTGAAACGTAGCCTGGAAATTGAGTGATCCCCTTAGTAAAAAGTGCATTTCTGATGCCCCAGCGAAAAAGGGTATAACTAGGCGACCATTTTGGAAAACGGCGTATGTAGCTATGCACTTGTATTAAACTTAGGCCCTTTTCACAAGCTGCGGGAAGTTGTATCTTTTTTTACTAGGACCATATATTTGAAAAATATCCTTTTAGCTATTAGGTCGATTGTCATCTTTACATTTTTATTTCCTTTGTGTGCCTTTGAAGTTTAAATGAGTGGAGTTTTCTGTTCGATGCATTTCAGTTTTAAGAGATATTTGAAATTGATAGGATTTGAATGGGAACTGGATCTTAAAAATGTGCCTTTTATTAAACCTTTGAATATAATACCTTTGAATTTGAATATAACCTTGAATCAGTTTAATCAAGTTTAGGTTCAGAGATAATTGATCTGTTTTTAAAGAAGAAAAAAAAAAAATTGGATGTCATTTACCAAAGAAAAAACAACCAAGATCACCAACGTCCGAAGTGGGAATCGAACCCACGTGCTCAGCTTTCGCGGCTGATGCCTGCACCGCTCGGCTACTCGGTCTTACGACGTTGACGGGGACGTTGGTGATCTTGGTCTTTTTTTCTTTGGTACATGACATCCAATATTTATCATTTTTTATTTGTCGCGGCAGTTTTGAGCTGCTGTCTCAATATTTATGATTTCGAATTTCACCGTTCAGTAACTGTCAAGTTATAAGTGCCACTGTAGCCATACAACGAGTTGTCACGTACCTATCGCTTACATTAGGTTGTGCTTGATACGTAAAGCAGGCCTTTGCGCTCGCTCCAATAATCGTGCGCGCTGTATACCAAAGCAGTCTTGCTTTACTTATCGAGTAAAACCTCATCATCATCATCATCATCTCAGCCATAAGACGTCCACTGCTGAACATAGGCCTCCCCCTCTGGACCTCCACATGTACCGTTTAGATGCGACCTGCATCCAGCGTGTCCCGGCGACCTTCACAAGGTCGTCTGTCCATCTTGTGGGTGGACGTCCTACGCTGCGTTTGCCTAGCCGTGGTCTCCACTCGAGCACTTTTCGACCCCATCGACCATCTGCTCTGCGTGCAATGTGGCCTGCCCGTGCCCATTGCCACTTCAGCTTACTAATCCGGAGGGCTATGTCAGTAACTTTAGTTCGCCTACGGATCTCCTCATTTCTGATTCGATCACGCAGAGAAACTCCGAGCATAGCCCTCTCCATAGCTCTTTGAGCGACTCTGAGTTTAGAGATGAGGCCGATGGTGAAGGACCACGTTTCCACGTAAGTCATCACTGGTAACACACATTGATTGTAGACTTTCGTCTTAAGGCACTGAGGTATGTCGGTAAAACCTAACGTAAACGATTCTTTAAAAGTCATGGTAAAACTACTACTGTTCTTAGTACAAGTTGCGGCATCTATTGGCCATACGTCACTGCTACACCTTTGTTATTTGTCATTCGCAGACGCGCTTTTCCCATTAAGCTCGTTGCGAGTGTTAGCTGTCAAGATTATTAAGATAAAAAAACACCATTGGAAAACATTTTGTTTAGTTTCCTAATCGAATACTAGATGGCGCTCCAATATACTGGAAGGGCGACCCGAATCGCGATATCGAAGGGTATTTTTAAATAAAGAATCTTTTAATACTACAGAATTTTGTTGATGCCATGTCGTGACTCTTATGGTAAAACATTATGGAAATATCCAATTTATTCTATTAATATATTTTAAATATCCTAGTCCGATAGTAGGCAATTAGCTTGCCTATGTCAAATTGTCAAAAATTAAGCCATTTTTAATTACGTTTCAATTTATTTTAATCTTCTAAAACTGCCTTTTTGAACTGAAATCGATAACGGTTTCCGCTCAATAAGACAGTTTTAGTAAATTAATTATTAGGTTCCATAGGTTTGTGATTAGGCTCAAAAGACAGTTATATGACATACCTACTATAAAATATATTATAGTATTTAAAAACCTTGTTTTATAAAATACCTGGGGGATTCAGCTGAACTTTCAGTGCTTTGTTGCATTGTGTTGCATAAGTTGTGTTTTCATTACTATTCAATGTGCTACGACTGCTACGCTGCGCTGCAGTCTGTAGCATTACTTGCGCCGTAGCTATTGTAGCATTAACTACGAGATTACGTAGCGCAAAACTATACCGCTACCTAAGAACAAATAAAACATGGAAGCCGCACGCCGTAGTAAATTGCCTTTCAAAAACAGTCCTGAATTTTAGTTGACAAATGTCACCCCTTCTTGACTGCATCACGGCATTGAATTTCAATGTCAACCTATAAAAACTTAAACCGCCATTTAAAAATAGTTGTGATTGGTCCATCAAACTTTTTATTGACTATATTCTATAAACATTAAATTTGTCAAAGGTGTTGTGCAGAAATATGCGCGGTGTTAAGAAAAGCGCTATGTCCTGCCCTTCTTGGCACAATTGAACAATTGATTTGGGGGTATTTTCGAGCTGGCGTTAGACGTCCATATTATATATGGTCGCAGACCGCTACACTGCCATCTTTTTCACTATTTTTATTATAGATAGTTCCACGAAAGTTGAGGTCACGCACACATCAACATGTCATGTAAACACACGGGGACTTAGTGTTCTTTTTTCGTACTGACAGCAAACCCTATTGCAACTCTGTAAGATTGACCAAAAAGTTTGTTCAAGGGATTTGCCTCAATATTTTGACGCAAGACATTCATTCATTCACTTTTAATTTTTTGCAATCAGTACTTCATTTGGATGTGTGTATAATCAATAATCATTCACTTCAACTCTTGTGAAATTACCTATAGCTAACGATGCGATGTGTACAATTTTTTTAACTGACTTCAAAAAAGGAGAAGGTTATTACTGTTACTCGATATCGAGAATCGTGTACCGATTTAAATTTTCTTTTTAATCGAATGGGTCTAAAAGACTGTCCCATTTGGGATCTGATAACGGGATCTGGGAGAAATCGGTTGTAATGCGAAGTATGAACCGATTTTTGAAAAATATTATGTGCTTCGAAATAAATCAAATTTGTATTCGGAGAATTTGTTTAATTGATGAGAAGACTATTTGCAAAGGTACAATATTTTAGCTCAAACGATAACCGGGAATCGGATAGCCAAATTCAACTCACAAGAACAGAAACATCGGGACACGTGAAAATAAATCACACCATCGGCCTTTTACTGTCCACCACTGGACGTGGCCTCTCCTATTAACAATGAGTATAGACGCCTTAGGGTGCGGCTCCACTGACGCGGAGCGGAGCGGAGCTGTGGGAGCTGGGCCAATGAGACCGCATAGTGTTTAAAATTTTGAATTTGAAGAATGTAATTTGTCAATTTTGCACAGCTCTTAGGAGGTAAATGCCCATAATCGCCACGCTGAGCAAGCGGATTGGCAATTGCAGTAATGTGTCCACTATGATGACGCTGCTGCCCATCATCGATCATTAATAAATGAATGGTCACAGTGACACCAATCCCTTAGTCCTTTTTTGACACCCAAGGGGTGGTGAGAATATACATATTATTCGTAATTCCGTCCGAAATGAAAGTTTTTTTTTCCTTTCACAGGACCGAGGAGGTTGGTCGCAATGGAGCGAATGGTCGCTCTGCTCGCGAACATGCGATGGAGGCGTGTCGCGACAGCTGCGAACATGTTCGTCGCCGATCGGGTGCCGGGGCGAACCGGTTCGGTACAAGATATGTAACATGCAGGTGAGTCGTTTTAATGTCGAACACGCTTGCGAACATGTTCGTCGTCGATCGGGTGCTGAAGCGCGCCCAGGATTAGTTTTGACCTACGAACAAATAAAATATGGAAGCCGCATGCCATTACTAATTTGCCTTTCAAAAACGGTCATGAATTTTAGTTGATAAGTGTCACCCCCTCTTCAATGCATCACGATAATGAATTTCAATATCAACCTATAAAATCTTAAACCGTCATTTAAGAATATTTGTGATTGGTCCGTCAATGTTTTGATTGGCTATATTCTATAAACATTTTGTCAAAGATGTTCCGCCGAAATATGCGCGGTGTCAATAAAAGCTTTATGTCCTGTCAATCTTGGCACAATTGAACAATTGTTTTTGGGGGCATTTTTGAGCTGGCGTTATATATGGTTGCAGGTTTTGACCTGTTTTTGTGATCTGGTGGCTCATGATGGTCACGCTTTTAGCATTTATCGTGCTACTCGTCATTTTCGCATTTGCATACTTGTTGGAACTTGACAGCAACAACGACAAACGATTAAACACAGGATCATCATTAAGCCTTAATAAGCGCTTGTGGCCTAGCGATAAAACGCACGGCTGCTACGCAGCGGCCATGAGTTCGATTCCCGGCTCATACTAATGAGTTTTAAAAATAACTTATGTTTGAAATATCATTTAATATTCACAAGTTGCTTTACGGCGATGGAAAACATCGTGAGGAAACCTGCGTACACCTGCGAAGAAATTCAAGGGTGTATGTGAAGTCCCCCAACAAGTATTGGGCCAGCGTTGGGACCACGCAAAATAGGCACGTTTGATGTCGAGTTGTGGAAAAAAATGGCCAGAATATAACAACAACAAACGCGCGGTAGGTTGACATTTGAACATTTAAGATTACAAAGAGTAAAATACTAGACGTATTTTACTCTTTTTGCTGTTATAATGTTGATTAAGACGCATTATGACTGATGAGTGATGTTATCTCCAGTAAAATAATATTATTATTACTTTGACTCATGTCGTAAACAATAGTATTATGGCTTGTGCACAAACGCGACACAAACCGAACACGAGGGACTCAATCAAACTGTTGCAGCGGCGCTAATTGGTTCCCGAGACACTGCGGGACAAACACATATACCGCTCTGTGGACTATGCTTAATTCATTATTTATTTGTCAAATATATTTTAGAGGATTAATTCTGAGGTCATATTGAAGCGGCTGTGTGGTGACGGCAGTAAGAATACATTTGTCATCACCCCAACTCCTCCTTCGGGTGTCGTAAGAGTCGATTAAGGGATTGTAGTGTCACTGACCATTATTTGACAAAATATTGATGATGGGCAGCAGCGTCATCATAGTGGATACATTACTGCGATCGCCAATCCGCTTGCCCAGCGTGGTGATTATGGGCATTTACCTCCTAATGCGTCTATACGCATAGTTAATAGGAGAGGTCTACGTCCAGCTGTGGACTGTCATAGGCTGGTGATGTATGATGTATACTATTATACTATTGAAGAAGTTTTACTATGGGACCGACTTCCGATTCGAAAAAATCTGATATGCCATATATTTTTGCCTACTAAATAATATCTCGGGGTTTGTATGGAACATCGCATTTTATTGCTTGAATTGGATGTAGTACGAGTTCATCAATATGATCCTAGAACTAAACCTCTAAAATCAGGCCGATGAATAAAAAAACACCTTGTAAATTAATCACCCTGTGTTTATTGTTCAATATATAATAATATACTTACAGTACTCGTATTACTAAACCCATGAATACAATTACAATAATTCAATAAATATAATTTCATAAAATAATTGCTTCCAAGAATTACGTATGAAATATTAATCGAAATCCTATTTTCCTTGTTCCGGCAATTACTGAATAAATTAAAAACAAGGGCAATTTAATTCGCTTCATCAAATTCAACCACTTACCATTTTAGGCAGGTACTTCGCAAAGAAATATTTACAAATATGAATAAACTCGAAATACAAGGAATAAAAAACCGGCCAAGAGCATGTCGGGCCATGCTCAGTGTAGGGTTCCGTAGTTATTCAAAAACCAAATTATGTTCGAAATAGTTTAATTTTGAAAAATTCTATAAGTTCATTATTCATGATTTTTTTCATATTTTTTGACTAGGTGATTTGTGTTAGATGTCCCAAGATATTTGTTTATTTCTTTATTTTAACTACCTGCCTGACTGAAGAAAAAGTCACACCCCTTTCTTCATAAACGTGTCTTAACTTAGCAAGCCGATAAGTATTGTCGCTCTTTTGGCCTTATCAATGTGACTACAAGAGCAAAAGGGACAAACAAGATACGTTTTTTTTAAATTTATTTATTAATTAAGGTTTGCCAACAGGTGCAATATTATAGCTAATACACTTTACACTTGGATACAGGGATCATTTTCGAATATTCACCCAATTATAGGCAAATACAACTTACATTATATTGTTATACGTTTACGAATAAGGGTCTAGTCTATACCTACTACCAGTGGCCTGTTTCACCATACTTACAAGTGTGAAAATTGTAAAACATCACTGTTGCTGACGTCACAGGCCTCCGTAAGCTACGGCTACCGCTTACTATCGGACGGTCCATGTGCTTGTTTGCCACCAACATAAAATTATTACTAATAACGTTATTATATCGTTAATAAACTACTTTTTACAATTTGTGCAATTATTTACTGCTGATTTATTTAAGTTCCCGCACTACATTTTATGTTGGTGGCAAACAAACGCACGGCCCTTTCGATGGTAAGCGGTAAATGTAGCCTATAGACGCCCCCGATGGGAGAAACAGAAAATTTACAAGTGTAGCACTTGTCAATGAGGTAAAATCGGGGCCAGTATTTTCAAGAGCAGTCGAGAACAAAAGTGCTCTGCCGTTGTCCCGCAGTGTACAGTGCTAAGAGCATCGCTATTATGAACATGTCAACAGATTCCCAATTCTACAGAATTCCAAATCTACAGAATTCCGATACTACAAATTCCCAATACTACAAGTTCTCAATACTACAGATTACCAATACTACAAAATTCCAAATATACAGACTCCCAATACTACAAATTCCCGATACTACAGATTCCCAATACTACAAATTCCCAATACTACAAATTCCCAATACTACAAATTCCCAATACTACAAATTCCCAATACCACAAATTCCCAATAATACAAATTCCCAATACTAAAAATTCCCAATACTACAAATTCTCAACCCAACAGATTCCGAATAACACTGATTCCTAATATGCTATACTACAGATTTCTAATACTAAAGATTCCCCACTCTTCTCAATAGATTATCCATGAATATATATGAGCAGCAAAATATGTAAACATTTGCACTTTATTGTGAATGTCATAAAAGTGTACAATTTATTAAGCCTAAAAATACCTGATTGAATATATGAAATAACAAAATAATTAGGAGTCTTCAAGGAGATATTCCAGAAATATTAAAAACCGGTTTCTAGCCCTGGGTCAGCTAAGAAAGTGGTCTACCACTTTTCGTCTGTATTACTTGACCAAATAGAGTCGATAAGCGGCAGACCAATTTTCTTATTGACTTTATCTAATAAAAACATTTGCCTAAACTAAAAAAACCGGCAAAGAGCATGTCGGGCCATGCTAAGTGTAGGGTTCAGTAGTTGTCTGACCATAACGGACACAAAGGGGAAATTACTTTTATAAGAACAACAACATAAGAACATTTAAAACAACATAAGAAAAAATTTCTTATGTTGTTTTAAATGTTCTTATGTTGTTGTTCTTATAAAAGTAATTTCCCCTAAGATTTTTTTCCATAAGAAAAAATTTCTTATGTTGTTTTAAATTTGGCTTTTGGCTGAATTGCCATGGCGTTGCTTTAGAAAAATGGTGGGAAACAGCGGGAGTAGATAAAAAAAAACCTTTGTTGTGCGTTTTGAGGATAGTTGGTAGCATCCAAAGTGGTCAAATAGTTAGGTACACCATATAAATTCTATTGTAATAAGCTAATAAATATAGAAATCAAGACAGCAGTAGTGTAATAACTTTTGTTCTGGCATTGATAAAAATTATTTACCTCTGTAGAAGTGTTGGAACAGATGGATGATTAATTGCAAAATCTACATTTACATATTTTGAACTTGTATGTTCCTTTGTGATAACGCCCCACGTTTTTATTTTAGTTTGGTAAACGTTTCCGATTAGGTAATGCTTAATCCACTGACATAGAGGCTAAACGTAGCTTTCAGCATCCGACTTGAGACGACTACATTGATAATAGTTTCACGTGAGTAATCTACAGAAAGTAGCATGAACGGTTAATTTCAACTAATTTTTATTTTCTAGTTTTTGGTGCAATAAAAACCGTTTAACTTAAAACATTTTTTACTTATTTTATTTTCAAGTTTTTAGTGCAATTGTTAAGTTCATTTCCGATTACACCTACTTATTCTAGATCAAAAATGTTGTTTGTAATATGCAATACATTTTTATATTCTACACATTAAACAAGTCGAATTTGGAGACCATAAAATATAAACTCATACTGTCAGTCAACCAACCGGAGGACCGCATATCTGACGGAAAGTCCGACGCGAACCGAGGGCCAAAAGGGTCAATCCATGCAGTCTATAAACCGGCCCGCCCTACGCGAACCACTCACCCTGTGAGTCTATCAGCCGGAGGGCCGCAGGCCCGACGACTCGCCCTACGCGACCCACTCACGCTGTCACTCTATCAGCTGGAGGGCCGCAGGCCCAACGGCTCGCCCTACGCGAACTACTCACTCTGTCAGTCTTTTAGACGGAGGGCCGCAGGCCCGACGGCTCGCCCTACTCGAACCCGAAGGATGATGATGATGTACTTAATATCTAAAGAACTTCTTTAAAATCAAGATATCGATAAAAGATAAACCTTGCGGTTATTGTGGGCAGTACTGCAGCATCAGGAGTGAGGAATTGGAAGTTAAGGTCAGGCTGTCTGTTAGTATTTGATTATGCCAAACATGCCATACTTTCATTTTCACGTGTCTAACACTCTCGGTTAAGGTAAGCAGCACGTCTGCAGCATCAGGATTTGAGGATACAAGAATACAAATATTATAATATTGCATTGTCATGGGGACTTGATATGAGTTCCAAATTTTATTGATTTCGGTGCAGTAGAAGTGGTCGAAAAATCGATCACAAGATTTGAAGCATCGACGACAGGTTGATACGCGGTGAAGTTAATAAAAACCGTTTTTTTTTTATCAGCCTGGTTTAGTGTCCCACTGCTGGGCAAAGGCCTCTCCTCTTTTCCTCCATTCGGCCCGGTCGTCACATTTCTCCCGCCAATTCGGATAAAACGCGTCCAGGTCGTCCCGCCATCTCCTCGGTCTGCCAATGCCCCGGCCAGCACCATCGAAGGTTTCCCGTGGGTCCCAGTCTGAAACCATTTTGGCCCACTTTGCTGGGTGCATATGGCAAACATGCCCGGCCCAGTCCCAAAAACCGTTTAATAATTCAAAACAGAAAGTTTGTTAAAATGTGATTAGCAATCTGTGGACTTGAAAATCTGTAGAATTGGGAATATGTAGACATGGAAATCTGTACAGTAAAGAATGTGTTGACATGAAAATCTGTAGAATTGGGAATATGTAGACATAGAAACTTGTACAATTGGAATTATGTAGACATGGAAATCTGTAAAATTGGGAATCTGTACACTTAGAAATGTGTAGACATGGAATTCTGTAGAATTGGGAATATGTAGACATAGAATTCTGTAAAATTGGGAATCTGTACACTTGGCAATGTGTTGATATGGAATTCTGTAAAAGAAATCTGTAGAATTGGGAACAATTCTCGAGCAGTCGCTCAGTCCTTGCAGTTTATCAAATAAGCACGCGGTCTCAACTTGACGCAATTCACAATGGTTTTGTGCCGTCTTCAGACCAGAAACCGGGTTATTTGCGTTGTATTTTCAATTTCAAAGGTCAATCGATTATTTATGAATTATAATTATAGCTAAACGAAAAAGTTAAACTTGGTTTGATTACATTTATTTAAATTATTTGAAAGAATAAATAATAGTAAATAGTAATAACATTTGAATCACTATGTCAAAATTATGAAACAAAATCTGCCCCGATTTGGAATATTTCAAAGCCAAAAGAGCGAAGTTTTGGTACCTTTTTGTGAAGGTAGAAATTAAAAAACCAGCCAGCCAAATGAGTTAAAAATAATTTATAAAAAAACTTTTACTCGTTTATTTTTTTTACTTCATCTGAATTCTTTATTGCCGATCGGAACAATGAGTTTTATAAAATATGCACGCGACAAAATTCTTGCGGATAAAAACCCGCTCTTAATTTTTTGGATACAGTTTTTTTTAATTATACATACATATTTATACGTACAACGTATTATACATATTTTTTTTTAATTTCAAACGAGCCATTTTTAAATTCATCTACTAATCGGATACTGGTGGCATTCTACCAACAACAGTATTAATGAATATTACTATGATTTTATTTAATTTAGAACACAATTTACTTAGGTATAACTACATCTGTTAATTTTGTAGATAGTTAGTATTGAGATATTTATGACGGTGTAATTGTTTTATTAATTTTGCTATTTGTGGACAAAAACTCTTCATTAATAATAAATATTGTCAGCCTTCGTAGCCTAGTTGGTAGTAACTCTGCCTACGAAGCTGGAGGTTCCGGGTTCGAATCGCGACGAGGGCATTATTTGTGTCACAAGCCTTAATTGAACTTATCGTGGGACTAGGTCGATTTGTGTAAGATGTCCCAAAATATTTATATTTATTCATTTATATTGGGGCTGATGTTTATTCAGGTGTTTAAAATGTGGACCTCATGTGCAGTAATGGACTATATAATATCTGACACCATCTTATAGTTGCGTGGTTTTACGGAATTTGATTATTGATGTTTTAACGTGTCTATAATGATTATTGGCGTATCTGACACCATCTTGTAATATATTATATTATTATCATACCTTTATCCGTGCAGTGCTGGATAACGACCTCTCCTAATACCTATGCGTATGCACGCATTAGAAGGTAAATGCCTCGGCAAGCGTTCGCGGGTGTCCACTCTAATCACGCTGCTGCCCATCATCAATCTTCTATAAATAAATGGTCAGTGACACTTCAATCCCTTAGTCAACTCTTACGACACCTATGGGAAGAGTTGGGGTGGTGACAAATGTATTCTTATTACCATCACCACACGGCATCTCGTGTATATCACCTTAAATAATTCTAGTACAATCGAGAATGTTCGCGAATAGTCTTGGCCACACAAACTGGCCAAGCAATTTAACGAGTAATGCCCATTATGAAACGGTTCCAGCGTAATGGGAATTCGATAAGAGCTATTATTGTTTGATTTGCTTTAATGTCCTGTATACACAGGTCTTCAAGAGCACTATCATTGTCGTTTTAGGAGAAAGTTGGATGACTTTTTATAGTTTGAGTGAGTCCTGAAGGTAGTATTGGTTTTGGTGACATTTTCGTAGGTGACTGAAGTGAAATCGTATTGAACATTTCTCAAAAGCGTGGCCGTTTGGCCGTATGGTGATGGCAGTAAGAATACATTTGTCACCATCCCAACTCCTCCTGCGAGTGTCGTAAGAGTCGACTAAGGGATTGACCATTATTTGATAAAAGATCGATGATGGGCAGCAGCGTCATCATAGTGAACACATTACTGCGAACGCCAATCCGCTTGCCCAGCGTGGCGATTACGGGCATTTACCTCCTAATGCGTATATACGCAATTACGCATAGTTAATAGGAGATGCCTACGTCCAGCAGTGGACTATCATAGGCTGATGATGATGATGATGATTTCTCAAAAAGTTTGTACATTTGGATCACGTCTTCGATGTTGATAAAATTGGTAGGCTGCTAAAGTCAATGATTAAGGTAAAGTCGCACAATAATGTACTGTAAATTAATTTAACTCGCAGAATTTAACGAACTCCTACATGTCATGTGACAGTATCAATTCATAATTCTGAGTCGAGCGGGGCAAACAAATTAGAAGCAATGGCATCCAACGAGGTGCAAACTTTGCTTTTAGCGATGATTAATAGGCAAAGTGAGCGACATCGACAGACTGGGATGTCTATCACACCGTATTTTTGTTTATTATTATGATCCTTTATCTATTATTCTTTAAAAAAAATGTCTATAAATTTTTTTTTTTGTAATAAATTCTTTAATGCATGTTATTTTGATAAGATGTATTATACTGTTTTGAAAAAAAAATAAGTCCACCTGAGTTTCTTACTGGTTCTTCTCAGGAACGGTGTGGGGTTTGAACCAGTAGTAGATTTTTTTTCCCTCCTTTATAATGTCAGACGATTCAAAAATGCTTATTATTAAGCTTACTTGAATAAAGAATAGTTTGACTTTGACGTGTAGTATGTAAGAAGGGGTGAATCAACTTATTTTTGTCTGTTATTGACATGGTTACGGTCTCTTGGGTCACGCTGGTTTTATGCAAAATTATGCTATGTTAATTATGCAAACATATTTTTTTGTGTTAATAAGCCCTTACCTTAATGGGCCACTAATAAATGTGGATAACATGCATTTCTGCATAATTTATGCAGCATAGTTTTGCATATAATTACAAAAAATATAATTATGTAAGTTTTTTTTGTCCTGGAATAAATCAAATTTGTTTATTATGACACAGTTACAGAAGAATAAAAAAAACAATGTAATTATGTAAGTTACTCTTTAGACAATCAAATTAGGGATCAACTAAAGTCTATGACCAAAATCGCAAAATTTATAGTTAATGACCCAATACTAGTTGTACAGTTACGTAAAACAGGAGGGACAATTTAAGAAATACAAATGTGACTAGTATAAAAAAAACATACAATCATTCAATAACGGTGTGATAGTCAACCAGAACCATCTTTAGTCTGAAACTTTGAAACTTGTTACAGCCGGAAAACCAGACATATTTATAGTTCACACCAACTTACACTATTCTTACATATTATAGGATTTTATTTCGTTCTCTTATATTTTGTATAATGTATGTGATTTCCGGTTAGATAACCTGCTTATTAAATGTCACATATTATTTACAATTATTTCTAAGATTAACGTTTTTAGAAATATTGTTTTATCCTCTCGTCTGTGGTCTTCAAGAATCTGCTATCAAAATTGATGAGCTTGAATAAGTCTAATTATATTTTTTTTTATCAACGGCAAGAGAAACCCGATTTTGGCTCTACCACAGACATTAAAAAAAAAGATCTACATTAAAATTAAGTTTAAAATATTATTGGTTTACTTGAGTTAGCCTTAGTTTTGTTTGAATTCAAGAATTCATACTATCTTGATTATTTAAAACATAGGTATATAAATATAATTAAACGGTTCAACTCCCGTGTATTTAGTCATTATAGTTGCCGATTTCTAAGAATCAACTTTTGACTGTTATAGATTAATCCTTATTGTCAGCCCGAAAAACAAAAGTTGTCCACTCAGTAAAATTATAATGACTTCCGCCTATTTACACTCCATCTTCAGTTTAGACATGACAGACATTTACTGTCTCATTCACTTGTATAATATTAGTAGGGAGAGCAAAATAATAATTTGACAAGGGTCTAAAGCAGACCACACAAACATGAGAAATTAATTTGCCCAAAACAAAGTGAGGTTCAAGTCACTCTACTTTTCAATTCGATTGCGAAAGAATAAAATCTTTGTTTAAGAACAAACGTAGCTTTTTATAAGAATATGTTTATTTTTTGTCAGGTCGAACTTCAAAGGGCCATCTAGGTACAGCTAGATCTAGGACAGAAAATCGGCGAAACATATACGTACGAGAAAGAAAATGGGGAACTCGTGTCAATTTAAACACTTCCTTCGGTCGTGTTTTAATTTATCGCCACTCTTTTCGAACTTTGTTTTTTTCGTACTTGCATAATAATGTATTAATAAATTAATGTTTATGGAATATTGTCCGTAAATCCTCGGTCTGACATGCGTATTTGAGCTGCGAGCGCGATGCGGATGCCGGTGATTGGTGGATTTAAGATAGTGCCGTGTTATGATTGGACTGTTTGGATGAAATTTTTTGGAAATCTTAAATACCTACACTTGTAAAAATATTATTCTTAAGGATTAAATGTACTATACTAGTCTCGCTTTGTAAGGCTTATTTATAACTCACTTTTGGAACATGAGAAGTGAAAAAAAAGTAAAATACACAGACACGGTGTGATAGTCGGCCAAGTTGATGTTCCTAAGGTTAAAGTTGGAAACTTGTTCGAATCACAATGTTCCGGTTATAACGTTCCGTCCAATAGTTTATCTTTCTTGGCCCGAATGATCTTACGTAACGGTAACTAGGGAATTCAACTGTTTTCAGCTTTATGTTAGAATATAATAGAAAACCATTTATTGAACTTGAACCATTTTTAAAATCAAGCCTTTGTATGGCAGAACGTGAATCCGAGTACGAGAAAATAATATTTGCGGCGCACGAGAAGTAAAATATAATTAACACGAGCAGGAATAGCAATACGAAATAAAAACACAGTTAAAGCATTACAATCAAATAAATTGCTGAAGTCATAGTGGCCTCAAATAGACCCATATAAACGCCCCATCCACTGAGGACAAATTTATGCTCTGACATTAGAATTTACCTATCCCAACTCTTCCCATCGTGGGGTAGTCGACTACGGGATTTAGTGTCTCTGACCATTTTATTTATTGAAGATTGATGATAGGCAGCAGCGTCATCATAGTAAACACAACACTGCGATCGCCAATCCGCTTGACATTTGTGAACATGCGGGACACAACCTAAAACAAGTAACAACAAACCACAAAACAAATATAGGAAAAAACTTCATTGCAAACAGAATAGTACAAGCTTGGAACAAATTGCCGTTTGAAGTTGTTAATTAGTTCAAAAATAGATTTGATAAACTATCCAAACAGTGAAATCATGCTATGGGAACTATAATTTAGACGTAACAGCTTTAGCTGCCTGTCTAAAATAAAATAATAATAATAATTTACTTTGCTAATTCCTAAATGGCTTATGTCCAACAGTTGGCACAGATAAGCTGATGATGTGATGTGATAAAGGATGCCACATTGCTGGTCTTCCGGGAAGCCCTGAGCCGAAAGAAAGCACAATATAATAAGACGATGATACGTAGTGTAACTGGATTAGTTTGATTGTGAGAGGGATTAGGTATATTTATGTGCTAATTTTGGGAATTCAGTTATTAGGTTGCAGTTTGCAGTGCAGCGATAATCAGATTTAACGTAAAGCCTTTTAACGAGGTATCGTAAAATCACCCGAATATAGTTCAAAAGCTCCTAATTAATGGTCGAAATGGAGTAGCTGAAATGTAATTTTTCTCCGATATTTTACGAATATGCCACGTGGTAACGGCAGTAAGAATACATTTGTCACCATCCCAACTCTTCCCGTGGGTCCATAATAGTCGATTATGGAATTGAAGTGTCACTGACCTTTGATTTATTGACAATCAAAGGTCAGTGACACTGATGATGATGTTCAGCAGTATCATCATAATGTGTGGCGATTATGGATACCTTAATTTTTTTACCTCCTATTTTGCGTAGATGTCTTTGTCCAGAGCTGCAGATTTCAGCCCACTGAAATAAGTTGATTATGAGTGATGTGATTATTCCAATAACCGCATACAAAGTTCTAAGAAAAAATAATAAATCCTTAAATGAAATAAAACCATGTCCCATGGCAAGCTCTTTTAAGGCTCTGGTCTCACCGCGATCTACTAAGCTATGAACTATCGGCTATAAACACGAACAAAAGATACGCACTCCCGTGTAAATAAAAGAGACGTGGCGCGCCCAGCTATCAGCCGGGCCAGTCTCGCTGTGTCTCTTTTTTACACGGGAGTGCGTGTCTTTTGTTCGTGTTTATAGCCCATAGTTAATAGCTTAGTAGCTCGCGGTGAGACCAGTGCCTAAGGTTTGTCTATTTATCTGTCGGTGAGTGACTTAATTAAGGTTTGTGTTTGGTTTGTATTGGTTCTTAAGCTGTTTTATAAATTGCTGTCTCTGTATGCTGTTCAGTCTACCCTCATTCCCTGTAGTCTAGACTCAAATAGCGAAAATTGGGCAGCGAGTTAATCCGGACGCCCTGAGATTATCACGCCATGGCCACAGGGGACTGTTAGCGCACTAGTATAATTGGATTCCAGTTTAGTACACGTTTCATTTATTTTCAAAATTCTGTCTACTGATCTTTCTCATCAATAATCATCTATGCATTTTGTTTCTTCCAGTTACTCTTTTTTGT
>JALPQI010020650.1:0-17375 GCA_025490895.1 Thaumatotibia leucotreta | reverse complement strand
GTCAAGTTTAGACAAAAACTTATGAATTAAGTATATCTAGCTGAGGGTGGAACCGTCTGAAAACTGACCCGAAAGTTTCGCAATAAAACTTTGTCATCTCTGCATACTTGGTAAGGCAAAGTACAAAATAAATACATATGTACTCGTAGTACCTACGTAGTGCCTAGTAGTAACTTTATAACTAAGGGTTGCCTTTTTAGGGTTCCGTAGCCAAAATGGTAAAAACGGAACCATTATAGTTTCGCTATGTCCGTCTGTCCGCAGCACAGCTCTGTACCTGTACCAAATCTGCAATTTGGTACAGGTATACATATTTATCATGCCAACAAACTGGTACAATAAAAACTAGAAAAGTTTAACTAACTTTTTTTAAAGACAATATTTTCGGAGATAGATGCTCCAGAAGAAAACAAATTGTGTCCCCCCCATCTAACTTTTGATCCGTAGGTCGTAATCATGAGTAGATCCAGAAAATATAATTATGTATCATGTAAAAGATTTCACCCTGTACTGTACACAAGATAGCTAAAGGCTGCTCAGATATTTGTGAGTACCCTGGTTGCTCAGATATATCTGATGATAACTGTACATGTTAGTAACTAGATATTTTGAGCACGGAATATTTTGGAAGCATTTCTACGGTTTCAGTAATAAATTTAATGCCTTAATTAGAATATTCGAAGGTCAAAAGAGGATTAGTATTTCCTACGGCGTTATTAAAACAATTTTAAAATTAATAGTGTTTATTCAGGATGATATTCGCTGCGGTAATTAGCTTTACTCGTAATTAACCAAACTTTACAACAAATTTCCCGTTTTAAGTCATATTAATAATTTCCATCATATTTTTCTAATTTTTAATACATGCCGGTAACAAAAGGCGACGGGCTATTTTACGATCCCTGATAAATAATACATAATTGTGTAAGACGTACTGTCATTATCATTTTCCTCAGGCATTTAAAAGAAAAAGGCAGCTAATATTAACCCTGGGTCTTGCCAATATTGAGACCTGAGGTTAAGGAAGATTCCAAAATTGAACCACGAGCGTAACGAGTGGTTCAAAAACTGGAATTTTGAGCATTGCGAAGGTCATAAGGCACGAGAGTTGAACAAACTTTGCAGCCAAGTGTAATACAACTTTTTCCCCTCACTATCGCGAGTAAATATGATTACATATCGCATCCAAATGTAAATTAACTTAAAGAAACCATTTAAAACTCAATGTCGAAACGTCTCGTAGAGTAGAGTTAAAGGTACTTAAATATAGCCAGTGGCTTATAAAGTCACCAATGAGAATTGACCAAATTTAACATGTGAGCTCCCATTGCGCATGTTTACTACGGTCATACAGATCCACTCAAAGTCAAAGTCAAAGTCAAACTATTCTTTATTCAAGTAAGCTTATTAATAAGCATTTTCGAATCGTCTGACATTATCAAGAGAGAGAAAAAAAATCTACTACTGGTTCAAACCCTACTACCGTTCCTGAGAAGAACCAGTAAGAAACTCAGGGGAGTGAAGAAACTCACTTATGCTAGCATGGTAAAATTACTTTATTCACATGTTGAGAAAAAGCGTTTTTACCCGCTCGTATTAAAGTATAAACGAGCGCTTTACGAGCGAGTGAGGGGAAAAATGCTTTACGTATCGAGTAAAACCTAACGTAACCGATACTTGCAATTCATAGTACGGCTACTGTTTTGCCGCAAGCAGTGACTGGCAGCCGTGCCGCCACCGCAGGCTGTCTTTCATTTAATTGTTCTCAGTTAATCGTCTTGATTGCTCCAATTCTCCCAAATTACTTGATTTTAACAACGAGTGGACTGTGATTGTTATAAGAGTCTGTAACTGGGGCCCGTTTCTCGAAAGCTTGTAACTTGTAATACAAGTGGAAGTCTCTTTTTGACAATATTAATTAGATAAGGACTTCCGCTTGTCTTACAAGTTACAAGCTTTCGAGAAATAGGCCCCTGGTCTCACCGCGAGTTACAAGTTATGAACTATCGGTTATAAACACGAATAAAAGATACGCACTCCCGTGTAAAAAAAAGAGACACGGCGATACTCGGCCGGCGGTGATAGCTGATAGCTGGGCGAGTATAACCGTGTCTCTTTTATTTACACGGGAGTGTGTATATTTTAAGCGCTCATTTGGGCAATTTTTCCTTTTTTTCTAACATATATATTTTGTAATATTTATATTCAGAAACGTGATGTTTTTCGATCCTTATATCAGAAAAACGTTGTCCCTAAATACAAAAATTTTGAAAAAATGGCCCATTTGAAGTCCAAGTTTATATGGTCGTAGGCGTCGCAGCTACCATGCAGCTAAGGTAAATTGAGCTGTTGTATGACACGAGCACTTTGCGAATTGTTTTTTATAACTCTACATATATGCATAGGGTGACAATTGCACATCAAACAAGAGTGAACAAGGTAAGTCTGAGCATTTTCACTTTCAGGGACACTTTATTAGCGTAAAATTAAAAGACCTTAATTTTAGTCCAGTTTGTAAAGGGTTTAATGCCACGCTAATTAAGAATGCCTTACTAGGGATGGTCACACTGAGAAACTAGGAGGCAACCAAGCAATTCCGAAAAAAAAAACACCTAAGTTTAATGATTAACTATCAATTAACCCATCGTATGCGGGAGCACGGACAAACTATAAGAAAAAAATATTCGTCGCACATAAGGGGTTAAGGCTCTTTTAACACTTTGACCGCGGGGAACTCCCGAGGGGAGTTCTCTGTGTGGGAGGTCCATTTTCGTTACAAAGCGGAAAAATCACAGGATCGGCTACGAGCGTAGCGCGTAGCACTCGTCCGCAATGAAAGTGTCAACTCGCAAATAGGAGATTTGTTTCCGTGACTTACTTGACGCTATAGTATAGATAGTATATTATTGTAGTAGTAGATAATTGCTTACTGTGACCACCTCTATTACCCTGTTCACTGCTGCTCCACGACCCAAATGCCACCGTGTATACATTGTGTTAACATGACACTGGCTTTTAATGAAACCGAGGAATGCGATGCAGATTTTTAGCCAAACCGTGAACATTATTCGATTCAAAATGCTAATTTCAAATGTAATTAACTTTCTAAGAAAAGTTGATTGAGAAGCCCCATGTACTTTAAAATGAATCGTTAATTTGCACTTGACAATGACAGATCGCAGTCACTCACAACGTTTAACAAGTAAACAGTACACGCGTCACATTGATAATTCGGAGGAAATAAAAGTAATTATACGGTCAATTTAATTATTCGTCAAATGTTAATACTTGAATGCGATTGTTAGTAATGCGTATTATTACCCATTTCCGTAAAAGCCCGGGTCATGGTAGCACACTGTATAGTCAAACCGATAACGCCTGTCTCATAAATAAGCCGTCCCTTATTGTGGACAGCCACATTTGTCAAAGAGTGTCTATCGCACATATCGTAAATCGTAAATTTCGTTGATTTATCTCTGTCACACCAATTATGGCTTCATTGGAGTGACGGAGACAGGTGCTTGAAAAATTGCGATTTTCGAAGTTCGTGGTATACACGACCCTATTATTTGTATCTCATTTTGAATTAGATACGGGCCTATACAACCCGGTTGGTATTATCAAACCGGAATCAGAAAGGAATTCGAGAGTACACTGTTGACACAACAAAATATGACACATCATTTACCAAGAAAACAGTTGTTTATATAGATGTAGTGGGTGATTAATTAACCTATTGTCTGCAAGTCTTTGCGCTTAAACTATGAATATAACTATGAATATATCCCATTGTGTCAATGTGGGTACCAGGCGGCGATATATATAATAGATATACGAGTATACATACATACTTAAATACATAGACAGCCATGACCAAGAAACAAATATTTGTGATAAATAAATACACAAATAATGCCCTCGACGGGAGTCGAACCTGGACCCCCAGCTTCGTAGGCAGGGTCACTACCAACTAGGCTAAGGAGGCTGACGAGTTAATTTATTGATTATGAAACATGCCAGTGTGCCTGAAAAGAAAATGAGTAAAAAATTAAAATGGTTGCTGTAGAAAGGCTTATTTCCATAACCTACCTGTAGATCCGTAGCTCGTAGTACTTAGAACTCGTAGAACCATGATCGTAGAGTGGGCATTCTACGAGAATGACATGTGTAGCGCGTGTGAGCGCCGTTATTCTACTATTTAATAGAACAATTAGTCTTTAAATGTATGTCTTTTTCTTAATGTTCCAAAAATAAAATGTGTATGGTAATGGCGTCGCAAGCACGACAGAAATAGAAAAAAATCTGTGGACATATTTTGGGTGGAATTTGTACTACGAATCAAAATATCGATACATCATACATTATTAACATTATACATTTTTTGTCAAATCGTTCATGATGAAACATGCAAATATTATTTATTCAGTGATTGTAAAATCGTTATGGTATGAATTGGGATCATCCATTAATTACGTCACACCAATTTTAAGATTTTTTGACCCCTCCCTCCCCCTTGTCACATTTCGTCACAATTAACTACACCCTCCCCCCCTTAGTGTGACGTCACATTAAGATTTTTAGTTTAAGAAGGTAAACATTACAACATCACTTTGAAAGTAACTATTAGGATTGCTTAAAATCATTTGTAAAATAAATGAAGAGAAAATAAACTTATTCTTCCTCCGTCCAACGGAGGAAGAATAAGTTTATTTTTAATAAGGTTAGGAATAAGGTTATTATTTAGGATTTTGGATTTTCTATTCTTTTATGTTCATGTATTCATGTATGTGAGGATTGTAACGTCACAAACATAGAACTCCTCCCTCCCCCCCTGTCACGACATGTCACATTTTGTGGACCCCCTCCCTCCCCCTTGAGGTGTGACGTAATTAATGGATGATCCCATTATAAAATTCCATTAAAAAATAATTTATTATTTAGTTAAAAATCGCTAAACGCACGCAACGAAAACAAATTTCCGCCATCTTGCTTATAAACACATGTAAGTTTTTTTAATAGAGTTACGCCAACGAATCAGTTATAAATTTGAAAGTTTATTAAATTTCCTTGCAAAACTAACCTTAAGAACATAATAATACATATCTAGTTTTTAAACACCAACTACGTTTTGGTTATGTACGATACATCGTTCGTACACCATGCATTTAAGGGTTAGAGAAAAAAGTTGGCCTACCGCAAACTCCGAAGTTCGCAAATTTCGGGTATTTATCTCTGTCACACCAACGAGGGCGTTATTAGAGTGACAGAGACAAATCTCTCCAAATATGCTAACTTCAGATGTCGTGGTAGGGCCAAAGATTTTGATCAGACTGCGTAGCAAAGATATCAATCGCTGAAGCTTACTCGGGAACGAAACGGAACCGTATTAATCGTACTAATAAAAACCGGCCAAGAACACGTCGGTCCATGCTTAGTGTAGGGTTCCGTAGTTAATCAGAAACGACTGGGCTGATTATATTCGAAATAGTTTTGTTTTAAAGTATTCTATAAGCCATGATAATTCATGTTTTTTTCTAATTTTTTGGAACCACATCGCATATGATGACTTATTATAGCTAGGTATCAGATTAAGGTAAATCAGATTAAATAGTTTATCATTTTAGTCAGTGCATCTGAAATAAACATCATCCATTCATTCAGTGACTTAGTATGTAAGTAGCTAAGCAAAGTATAGAAGCTAGGTCGTGAACTCGAGAACGTAGCCCAGATACATCTAAATGGGATTATTGCCCGACGGGTCTGCGTGTACAACGAATTCCACTCAAATTGACTCGATAAATTATTTATTTCGATTAATCATTCATGAACGCCTCCCGTTATTTATCTCACTGGGCGCGATGACATTGCGATGTGAAAGAAATACTGGTAATATGTGCACGAAGGTCGAAAGGGTGCGTATGTGTATTTACGGGCCTCATTTACCCTTTCTACAGGTGATTTTTGGGTCATGGAGCAATAGTGAACAAGATAGGGAAGATCACATTGAGTAACTTTCATTATGCAAACAACGGAAAAAAAGCAATAAAATATCCTAATTATTCACTGAGACTTTATTTTCAATTGAGATTTAATTTACAAACAAATAAAACAAGGTAGCCGCACGCATGCCCCACGCCATCTAAAATTGCCTCTCAAAAACGGTCCTGAATTTTAGTTGACAAGTGTCACCTCTCTTCAATGCATAACGGTAATGAATTTCAATATCAGCCTATAGAAACTTAAACCGCCATTTAAAAAAGTTGTGATTGGTCCATCAAAGTTTTGATTCTATAAACATGTCAAAGAAATTGCGCCGAAATAGCAATAAGAAAAGCGCTATGTTCTCATCTTGGCACATTAAACAATTGTTTTTGGGGGCATTTTTTGAGCTGCCGTTAGACGTCCATGTTATATATGGTCGCAGGATTTAATTAACTCATAATTAGGAAAAAAATGTCGTTTTGTTTTGGGTATCTCCATAGTGAAAGTTTCTGAACGTGACCGTCTCTAGAACCCACTAGTATTCACTGAGGAAATCAATGGATACGCGGAGGGGGCAGCCGAAATCATTAAGAGACACAACACCCTCAACAGAACCTCTTTTTTTTAATAACAGAAGAGTAAAACAAATACGTCCAAAAACATTTTAGAGTAGGTACGTTCTGAGATAGAGAACGACCAGTATCTTTTTTTTTGAGTATTTCTTTAAAAGCAATTTTGTTATATATATACCTTTATATATATACTTTAAGCGTCCTGAATAAATTACTTGTTATTCTATTCTATAATTTGGTTCCATTTTTATTAAAGAACGACAAACAATAAAAACAAACAATACAAGGACTTCTACACTACCAAATCTACACTACCTATAAATAAAAAATTTGGCCTAAATCGCCGTCAGTGGGCAAGGTACCCAGAAGGCTGGCCGCATTGCCCTGTTGTATAGCGATGCTAAGACGCTGTGCAAGATACTGGCCAGCCCTCTGGTCGCCTGAGGTCTCCATTAGGCGAGCCGCTAAATCTTTAAACAGTCTATGTGCACTTGGCCCCCATGGCCCCAAGGTCTCCACGCCAAACGCAGCAGTATATTTCTATTCTATCCATCATGTTGAACGATGGACCGAACACTTAGTTTTATGTGCAAACAAACTTTCCCTGCCCCCCATTTTGTTTTTGAGACTGATACCTATTGTATTGACTTAATAAATAAATAATTATAAATCAAATAAACCTCTTACCGACTTTATTCTAAAATTGAAACGTAGAACTTCAAACTTGAAACTTCAGACGCCAACATCTTCCGAGCGTCGACCGGGTCACTTAGTAGTTTACTTGAGAGTAAACATTGCCAACTCGGAGAACGGTGTCCTATATAACTAGTTACCCAGCCACAGAAAACAAAGTATGCTACATAGATGCAGCAACTCATCTTACAATGTTCTTCAGCTGTGAGTTCACCTGTTGTCACGTCTTATTGTCGCGTGTTTAGTTGTAACATTTTGTGTCGACCGGCGCGAGTGAAATGACATGAGACTCAGAAAGATGTGCCCCAATTCCCCAATTTCGTAAAGGAAGTATAGGTATATATGTTTTAAATACATAGTAAAATAATTGACAAATTCATTACATTTAATTCAACACGATAGATAAATATTACAATTTAATTATGCTTTGCATGATTACATGTGATAACTAACATGATCGACAATTGCCGCGGTTCATTGTTGAGTACAACAGCGGATTTTATCGACTTTAAACAAAGTTCAGCTATGCTATTCTCTTATTCACACATTCGACGCTGCGTTCGTCAACGAGCTCGACGTCGAGACAGCCTTGTCAAAAATCCTAGCTGTTTTATTTGACATTAGGAATCGAGGCTGTGATCGAGGTTGTGGGCGAGTTCGTCGCTGTTTTTCGTTAGAGAATACGAAGTTTATATACATTAAACGTCAAACTCTCGACGCAGTGTAGTTCCAGCTCACGCCGCATTCGTCGCCGAGCGCTAGTGTCGTTTAAAGTACATTAGTGAATACCATTTTTAATTTCGACGCTGCCGCAGCGCTTACACAGCGCTGACAGCAAGGCGGTTTCCTTAGTGAATAACACTGCAGCGCGATATTTGCGCTTGGAAGTTAGAAATTTGTTTAGGAACTGGATAAGATAATTTTATTGGTCTAGAGCCTGAGTAGAACCTCGAGCGGGGCGCCCAGTGGGTCGTGTGACGGGGCGTGCATATTAAACAAATGCAATCGTATGCCACGCGCCTAAGTGCACGCCGTCCAAGTCCCTTAGACAGTGGGTTTTCTGGCCGGCGACCGGTGACCGACGTGTGTCCGCCGCCGACGACGTTCGAATGTTTTGTTCGCGAATGTTGGAGGGTGGTTTCTCTGACACGTCGTGGGTGACTCGCTGCCAGCGACGTTTCAGAGAAGCCACTCTCAACCGCCGGCCAGAAAACCCACGGCCATAGACGCTCGACGTGCCGCTGCAAGCTTGCTCGCCACTCAGACCTTACACTTAACTCTTCATCTGTATTTGTTAAAGAGCCGTACAATAGGTAGGTACTCAATTCAACTCAAATTACTTCACAATTCGAATTCAAAATCCATTGTACCGATTTTTAGCAACCAGACGAAGGGTTAAGGATGGACAGAGTTTAGGCAATAAAACGGCTATTCTGTGCATTTACAAGTGGCGGATATGAATAGAATACCTGTGTAACCGAATCCCACAATGTCGTAAGAGATGTGTTTACCATATAAAAAATCAACTGCGAAAGACTCTGGTTGTCACGGAACACCCGCCTCCTCCGAGTTACCGGCTCAGCGTGCTCCCAATCACATTTATGTAACCTATGTTACTATGAGTAGAATACTTACGACGGTGACACACTTTCGTCACTCAGCCAGGAAATAAACCCCTGCGGTGGAAACACATCTAATAGTTTCCTGTTACAACCTAGAGCTTACGTTTCCAGAGTTAGAGGTATAGTCAATGTATCTGTAACTGTGTTTTTCATCGAAAATTGCGATATTTTAAGATTTGAATCTAAATTTACTCACTGCTTATCACTACAGTATAACATAAAGGCGCTTCTCGCTGTCTGTCAATATGTATGCTTATACAGGGTGAAACATGAGTCGTGAATAGTAATACGTTTTTCTTACTCTAAAAACAACTAACAATTAAATGCCCCACAAGTTACTTAAAAATTGACAAGTTATTACTTAAAAATTGACACCAGTTGGGGACGTACCTGAAAAAAAATATTTTTCTAGTTTTTGTTCTACCACTTTGTTGGCATAATTACCTGTGCCAAATTGCAGATTTCTAGTACTAACGGCCACTGAGCTATGCTGCGGACAGACGGACAGACGGACATGGCTAATAAGGGTTCCTAAAAATGAATAAATACCTATAACTAAAAACAAGTTTTTTATGATCTTACTATTGTGTATGATGACTAAGAAGTGCTTTTAACTATACCTACTTTAATAATGTTTTTTTTTTTTTTTTTTAAATAGAACTAAAAATGGCCCGCCTGGCATGATTCTTTAAATGCTGGCAGCCTTATCCTGCTGGATTGAAAGGCTGCTAATTAAGTAAATATGGTAATAAATAAGCGACGTAGCTGCCCGCTATTTGGTATGCAGTGGTGTCTCTATGTTTCTTTGAAATATCTTTATTCGCCAGATCCATTCGAACCTATGGTATCAACGGCAAATGGGCTGAAATAACATATAATCAGTATTATTTTCCACCCTTGGCATTTTCAAATGTAAAATGTAAAACGTATTATGTATAATGTGGAAATCGATATTCCGGAGGTACAGTTTTGCCCGATGTCGTAACGTAGGTACATTTTTTATTCGATTAGCAAATTGGTGCCATTACAGGACGTAAAGAGCGTTATTTCGCTAAATGCCTGTTAGATTTGATGACGTTCGTTGAATACGAGCCAAATACACCTTCCATTGGTAAAGGAGGATGGGGATATATCGACCCTGGCCTAAAAACCAATAACAACAAACGATATCTCATCAGATTGGAATCATTTTTTTCATCACACTTGCTGTCTAAGCGCGCCATTGCTTGCGCGCGTAGCGGGAGTAATAGAAATGTCAGTACGTCATATAATAATATTATACCTTAAAACTTCTTTTTGGTTGGCAAGTGTGATGAAAAACATTGTATGCATCACGGTCGGTAAGCGGAATACTAACTCGAGTCATAAAAGCACTTTTAACACTCCCGTTAGTAATTCCGTACTTACCTCCCTTGATGCACAATGTACTAATACTATACACCCACGGTCTTAGTTAGGGCAGCGACGCGACGCGACGGTCTAACAGATGTGATAAAAAAGTTTAAGCAAAAACAACCCTTCAGCAATGAGATATCTATTACGTAAGTTTAATTAACTTCTTTGAATATGTATTTGGACAATAGACAATGATCCTTAAATGTATTGTTATAAATATACAATACTTAGTAACTTACGAGATTTCTACATCTCTACGGAAATGAAACAATCCTTGATAGGGACTTACGTTTACCGCGCCAATTTACGTTTAATACACGGTGTTTTTATTGATTTCCGTTAAATTAAAGGGAAGCTTATTCAGGACAAAAATAATCAATTTCTCTAAGAAATTAGTGTCTTAACTCTTACCGTTATCGAGTTATTAAAAGAATAAGTTTAATGACTTAACAAGTGTATTGCAACCTTTATTACATCCCTTATGTTACTTATTTCGACATGTGCCGTCAGTCATCTGAGATTCTTAAGGTTCTCTCACACTTGCCATTTCAATTATTATACATATATCAAAAGGAAAAAAAAAACATTTTTTTTTTCGATATTAACAAAAGCTGATATGCCAAGCAACTTCTATTAATGTCCCATGTAACCTGTCCAATTTAACGGAAATATAAAAAACACCCTGTATAATCAAATCATTTCGGGTATGAAGTTAAACCCGTGGTCGTAGGCAGACTGGCGAGAAAATGTAGCAACGCCTGCTAGGTGCGCGGGTTTTGTGAACTACCCGCACTTGGTCTTTATTATGTATACCTACTTCTAGGCTAGGGTTGTCACTAGGTCTGCACATGCACACAACACTCACCACATCCAATGGTGCATCGTCCGTGTCTCCTTGTGGAATCCAGTGATTTACAAATATGAGCGTGGGAGTTTCTTTCATCAATTTTGAAGTCATAATCAAAGGATCTTTATCCAGTTGAATATGGATTCCTTATTTAACTTTTTGTTTATGTTGGGAGTTGTAAACGTTCATACGCTACATTTGTCACCACCCCAACTCCTCCTGCGGGTGTCGTAAGAGTCGACTAAGGGATTTAAGTGTCAAGATTGATGATGGGCAGCAGCGTCATCATAGTGGACACATTACTGCGAACGCCAATCCGCTTGCCCAGTGTGGCCATTATGGGCATTTACCTCCTAATGCGTCCATACGCATAGTTAATAGGAGAGGCCTACGTGCAGCAGTGGACTAACATAGTGCTGATGGTGATGATGATACGCTACATTGGCTGTAAAACAGTTAAACGTAAGCTTGTTTCCCACCATCCATACAAATTTTAATCACAAACGGATCCCATATCCCCGTCGATATGAAATTTAAATGAAAACAAACTCCAATTCTGCAAATGCATGCAAAATTTTGTTTACTAAACCACGACTAACGTCAACATACAATTAAAATGCGGCGAGGGTGTCTGGCTGCCAGCCAACTCGTTGCTTGCACGTACGAACTTTTACTTAGATATATAGTAAACCAAGATACTGGATACTTTTGTACCTTAATCTAGAAATAATAGAGTTATCCTCGTTTGAGTAGGTGTTACTATCTCAAACGAGGACAATCAAATGGTCAGGATGCTTAGCCAAGTTGCCAATCGCTAACGCTTAGTAGCGTATCGTCGTTTTCCCTTTCTGTCACTCTTTCATATTAGTGCGACAAAGACAGTTAGCTGCCTTTCGTTTACGATTGAAGATTAAGCGTTAGCGATTGGCAACTTGTCTAAGCACCCTGGGACCGATCTCGATAAACGTTAGGCCCCGGCCCCATGACCACGGTGCGGCGTCGTAAACGTTAAACGGCGCGGCGTCGTGGCATTGCACGTTATCGCACCGTGGGAAATTACGGCGCGGCGTCGTGGCATTGCACGTTATCCCACCGTGCGAAATTACGACGCGGCGCGGGGCAAATGGGTCAAACGCAAACCCATGTTCGGAGTCTTTCCGGTGGACAATCTAAAAGTTAAGGCCTATAAAGCTTGATTTTCTTATGAAAGCCTAATCTTCATTAAGACGTCCCACGGTGGGCTGAAAATCGGCCTCCATAGAAATAGAAACCGAAGTCTTAAATATGAACTTTTTTTTATTGAAATGGTTTTTTTTGGGTTTCATTATGTCCCAAAATTAATCTTAGCTAATTTGGTTGGAAAAATAATTAATTATATTTTTTTTCAAAATCTTTGTATGGCGCGTATCGGAAAAATCGAGTTTTCTTCGAAAATAATGAATTTCCCGTCATATCCTGACAGATGATTTTAGAACTAATTATTTTTGATTTTGCCACATTGTTAAAATTTTCCTACGGGGTGCACTTTTTTTTTAAAAAATCGTTTTTTTTTTACTTTTTTTTATTTCATTTGTTTGTTGTAATATGGTTAAACTCATTATTTTGAATATAAAAAATGACTTTGAGTTTGATCGACCCAATAACTTACGCGTAGTGATTTTTTTTCTTAACAAATGTATGGATAGTGTACGAGTAAAAAGGATTTTTTCTTCAAAAATTCAAGGTATACCGCAATATCCTTGCAGATAATTTAAGTACCAACTATTATGGATATTTTGAAATAACGCCAACTTTTCTGTCGTATGCACTTATACAGAGTGTTTTTTTTAAGTGGGACAGTATGGGGAAATCGGAAACTATAGAAGATACAAGGAAGCTGTCTTAGGAGATGTTAGGTATTTTTTCTTTATGAGCTCGCCACATGTTACTTATTAAAATCCTTTTGAACTTAAATAAAACCATCCAAATTCAAATGTCGTGTTCGAAAAGTGTAAGTTTTTTTAAATATTGACCTTGAAGTAGTAGACACTTCACAGCGGATGTAATATGAGAAATGGTTTTCTTAAATTTGACTAACTTCTGCTGTTCAGATTTTTTTTATCTAATACAATAAAATTGTCTACGCATGAAATCACGTCGATCTGCGTCAAAAATTTTTTTTATCTATATTATAAATTTTTAGGCACAACTCGCACTTGACCAAAATTTTGAAAATGCCAAAATTGTTATCTCAAAAAAAAACCTAATGCCTCCTAAGACAGCTTCCTTGTATCTTCTATAGTTTCCGATTTCCCCATACTGTCCCATTTAAAAAAAACACTCTGTATAAGTGCATACGACAGAAAAGTTGGCGTTATTTCAAAATATCCATAATAGTTGGTACTTAAATTATCTGCAAGGATATTGCGGTATACCTTGAATTTTTGAAGAAAAAATCCTTTTTACTCGTACACTCCACACATTTGTTAAGAAAAAAAAATCACTACGCGTAAGTTATTGGGTCGATCAAACTCAAATTCATTTTTTATATTCAAAATAACGAGTTTAACCATATTACAACAAACAAATGAAATAAAAAAAAGTAAAAAAAAATCGTTTTTTAAAGAAAAAAGTGCACCCCGTAGGAAAATTTTAACAATGTGGAAAAATCAAAAATAATTAGTTCTAAAATCATCTGTCAGGATATGACGGGAAATTCATTATTTTCGAAGAAAACTCGATTTTTCCGATACGCGCCATACAAAGATTTTGAAAAAAAAATATAATTAATTATTTTTCCAACCAAATTACCTAAGATTAATTTTGGGACATAATAAAACCCAACAAAAACTATTTCAATAAAAAAAGTTCATATTTAAGACTTCGGTTTCTATTTCTATGGAGGCCGATTTTCAGCCCACCGTGCGTCCTCCTTTTCCATTGCTTTGTATGATAAAAATCATTACTACCTGTCCACAGGCTGTTAACTATCGACCACAGGAAAGAAAAAGTGCGTGTTCAGCTGAACTATAGAGCCCCTCTTTCCTGTGACCAATAGTAAGCAACCGGTAGGAGTGTAGTCGTGATTTTTATCATACAATTCAATAGGAAATGAGTGCTTTTAAATGACAATAAGGGTTTAATAAAAAAATTAACTCTCATAGCCCTTAACTTTTAAAATGTCCACCGGAAAGACTCGTAACATGATTTTAAGTTTGACCCAAATCCACGTTGTCGCGACGGGCAGTTTAACGTTGCGGTGCCGGGGCCTTAGTCTGTGCAAAAAGTCAAGGCATCTGGAGGCAAGGCACCACCATCCATCTTCTGTGCCTTCATTTTTCGAACATTATCTATCTGGGTAATACAAAAGACGTGAGCAGTGGCCGTATAATGAGTTGGTAAGTAAGGTTTCATCATCATCATCATCATCAGCCTGTGATAGTCCACTGCTGGATGTAGGCCTCTCCTATTAACTATGCGTATAGACGCATTAGGAGGTAAATGCCTATAATCGCTACGCTGGGCAAGCGGATTGGCGATCGCAGTAATGTGTCCACTATGATGACGCTGCTGCCCATCATCAATCTTATATCAAACAATGGTCAGTGACACTTCAATCCCTTAGTCGACTCTTACGACACCCGCAGGAGGAGTTGGGGTGGTCACAAATGTATTCTTATTGCCGTCACCACACGGCGAAAAGTAAGGTTTATTTGATACGTAGAGCATTCTATAGCGCTCGCATTGACTTAAAGGAGTAAAGCTATAGGCCATCACGCTACCTCACAATGTCAGTGCCAGCGCGATAGAATGCATTACCGAGTTAATAATCTAACTTGTCTTATCCTTTACTTTCCAACTCATGATACGGCAAGTGTTAGGATGCGGCTCCACTGACGCGAAGAGGAGCTGTGCAAAATTGACCAATTACATTCTTCAAATTCAATATTCGAAACACTGTGATGCGGTCTCATTGGTCGAGTTCCCACAGCTCCGCTCCGCTCCGCGTCAGTGGAGCCGCACCCTTAATGTTACGGCGCGTCACCGATTTTGTACCGTTTTTTAGGTGTGTCGAGCTTAGATGGCCGCTGGTATAGCTATCATGTGAATCATAAGACATTCATATTTTACAGACAAACGGGTCTTAATCGCGTAAACTTACGTTTAATTATATCCTGACGTTTCGGGCATGACGTTACACCCGTGGTCGCAGGCAGACCACGATCTGCCTGCGACCACGGGTGTAACGTCATGCCCGAAACGTCAGGATATAATTAAACGTAAGTTTACGCGATTAAGACCCGTTTGTCTGTAAAATATGAGTGATAATCGTGAAAGTTTAAATCATAAGACATTGCGTAATCCTGACCACTGACATGTGTCAAGTGCTTCAATCTGTATCGACCGTAGTATTTTTATACAAGGCCACTGTGTAGGTACTAGTATTTCTTCGCAATTATGAGTCGTTCGTATTACATATACTATTCGTATACAAGAGTGTAAAAAATACATCACAGCAAATGTGTAACATTATAAACAATATACATACCTGCTGTTATTACGGTTAAATTCACAGACTACGTATAATTCACACTCATTTGCTAATATTTAAATAATCATCCGTTCGATTAAAAATAAAATAAAATTCGGTTCACGATTCTCGGAGATATTGAGTAGGAAAATACATACAAAAAAACAGTCGACTTGTGGACCTTCTCCTTTTTTAAAGTCGGTTATAAAGACGTTTCGAGATTGTTTATCGTATGTATATCTAATCGAAAAAAAGAAGCATAGTGTAGTAAAAAAAACAACCTATTCAGCCCTCATTGGCAACAGTAACTTTAGGGATCGACAAACACAAATTCTTATTTATTCCGCCTTCGTACGTGAATCTAAGCCTGATTTGGACATATTAGGTTTCTTACACAAGATTTATTACGGCATGAGAAGCAAAATAAAATGAATGTCTTTGATGTATGTAAGGTAATGTTAAATACAGCGTTTCATATTCGTTTTTGTATATGAAAATAAAATGGGCAACCTTTATTGCAAATCACAGAAAATTATATAAATGTATGTTGAAATTTAAATTTGGGACGTTAATTTGACCCCCGTGAAGTTCATTTTTTTTGTTGCGGAGTGGGGAATGGCCTTTACGCATCGTCCCTCCGGCCTTTATGGAGATGGAGGTGTATGTGGAACTCATCCGCTGCTCTCTCTCCTAAAGATAGGAGGAGAGCTGGCCCTACCCACTAAATAACACTGTGGCGTTTTGTCTGCTTTTTGCTATACAAGGGCGGCATGGGTTCGCGAGCATGTCACCATGGCGCCCTCCGTCGACCCAGCTACCGTCAGGGTATGCCAGGAGACGCACAAAACGTTTGATCCCTTCCCCGGCGACTTGTTGCATTGATTGCAGTGCCCCTGCAATGCGGGTCTCGTACCCACTGGCTACTACTACTTAGAGTCGGAGCGGACAAATGCTCTTCGCCTTCGACCCTGCCGCCTACAGCAGAGAGACGGTGTGTCAGCGGTTGCTTAGGGCGCTCTTTCCGCCGCCTCCTTCTGCAACATGACGTTATTCTGCTTAGCATGTGTAGCCAAGATGCGAAGCGCTAACGCTCATTCAGGAATGAAACGCAACTGTCTTTTTCCCACTAATAAGATAGAGTGACTGAGAGAGAAAACTACGATACGCCACTGAGCGTTAGCGATTGGCAACTTGGCTAAGCATTCAGAGTACGTTTTACTATTTGAACGCCAAATAAACCACGTTGCTATGTTTTATTGTGCCTACCAAACCAACACACCTTGGTGCTTAGACAAGTTGCCAATCGCTAACGCTTAATCGTCAATCATAAGCGAAAGGCAGCTAACTGTCTTTGTCGCACTAATGTGAAAGAGTAACATAGAGGGAAAACTACGATGCGCTACTAAGCCCTAGCGATTGGCAACTTGGCTAAGCATCCTTGTGTTAAAGGTCACTCGCAGATCCGACTCTTGTTGGACGTTTTTATCCAAAAAAAAATGACGGATAGCCTTAAGAAAGCCGCGAGTTGCTGCCAAACATGAGATACGTTAAGGCAGCATGAATATACTTCTACATTTTCTACAAGTATAGAGAAGAACCATCCATAACCCACATCCAATTAGTTCAAGGGCCCTCAAAGTTTCAAACAAATTCCCACAGAACTCGCCTGTATGAATTAAGTAAACACATGAATGGAGTGATGTTTTTGTCTGAAAAGTTTTTCATAACATACGAGTATTGCGGGTAAAATTTTG
>JALPQI010020649.1:0-17412 GCA_025490895.1 Thaumatotibia leucotreta | reverse complement strand
TGTCGCCGCGAGATAGATCTCCCGTCCTTCACTAGCTATATTAACAAAAGAAGAACGGACAGACTATCTCGCGGCGAGAAACTGTCGCGCCAATCATGTGCTAATCATACAGGTGTCGCTTTACCTTGTTTGGTAGCTTCCCCACGCTGCGTCGTCCAAGATATATATTGTATTAGAATCTTAAATATTCGAGAGTTTTGAGGTTACCTACGAGACAGGCACTGCCGACATAGGCAGTGCAGGAACCGGCGTCACTCAAAGTTTTTTGTATGAATTAATTATTATTACATTAATATTATATGCTGTATGTATTCATAGTTTCGATTTCTCAGTCTTGGAATATTGTTACGTTCGTGGGGTGGGTTTTCTATAGAAAATGTATGAATTAGCCACTAATTAAAACTGACACTTTAATTACTAATTAAAGGAACAAACAGTAAACTAAAATACTGATCACACACTTAACACTTCACAAACTCGCAGTTAGATTCGCAGTCTTCGCTCTTAATGTTACCTCTTCGCTGTCTCGATAGAAACTACTCCTCGGCCGGGTCATGCTGTGTATTTATACCAGCCACTCAAATCTACAAAGTACGAGAAGATTCGACTCTAGAAAGTTCCCGAGTTAGGTGCGCGAACATTCTAGAGTATCGCTGTCTCTTTCTACAGGTTTCTCTTTCACACCCGTCCAGAATGTTCTCTCTATAGCTGTCTCATTCACATCCTTCCAGAACATTCTCTCATGCTGTCTTTATCTAATAGTGCTTTCTCTTTCACTCCTATGGGAAATTTAGCTATATACCGATTTGTACTTGAGAGGCCCGAAAGGGGTCCTGAAAACGCCTGAAAACGGGTTTTCAGGTTATTGTGCCATCGGATAGAGGGTATCCTGAAACGGCCTGAAAACATGTTTCAGGCGCCTGAAAACGACGGTATCTGGGGTGAATATTTGATTTTGTAATATGTGAAAGAGGACCTTCTGAAACGGCCTGAAAACGCATTTCAGCCTGCTGAAAACGCTTCTAACGTGTCTAAAATCATATTTGTAGTTTTTATCATGCCACCGGCGTAACACTACCCCCTCCTAAGACATGCTCGTCCCGAGCATCATTATTTCCGTGGTATTTGGCGAGCCGGTCAACGTGAACAATCTTGCATGGGCTTCGTAAATTCCTCCGTATCCGATACGTAACGTCATTGATCTTCGTAACCACTGTACGAGCTGCCATCCATGGTTTACCGTTGGATACTTTTTCCACAACTACACATCGACGCCCTCCCTGACTTGCTGTTCCTGGTAAACGCACTGGGACTCGAACCTGTGCCTTTGGTAGGAGAACAGGTCTTCTAGAGCAGTAAACATTCCCACTAATTCTTCCTTCCATTGGAACCTCATCAAATCTAGTTTTCAGGACTCCAACTTCCAAGTCAATTTTATAACCATGGCACCTCATAAAATCTAGTCCAATAATACAGTCATCAATTATGTCGGCAACAATCACTTTGTGCCGATAAATGTGCTTGCCAATTCTTAAATCCACTCCTGTCTCTCCCTTGATGGGAATATACTGGCCAGTGGCTGTAAGCAGCTGTAGATGCGTCGGCTGGACTACATGACCTCGAGTCAGGTGTTTCAGAAGCCAATGATTAATCACCGTCCGAGAAGCTCCGGTGTCGATAGTAAGGTTACATGGTATTCCACCAATTTCTCCCTTGACGACCAGACTATTCCCGTCGTTGGCTTGTGAGATAACTACTGGGACATTTCGACCTCCAGCCAGCACTCGTCCCTTAGTCCTGGCTCTTACTCGTTTCCCTGCTGCGGCTCTGGTCGTACAGAGCCCTTATTCCTGGTCACAGGGGATTCATCTCGTTCTCTCCTGCTGCTTCTTTTCGGGCAACTAGTTTGTATATGGCCACGTTCTCCACAATGGTAACATCGTGGCCCAAACTCCCGACGTGGTACAATCGGCTCCCTAGCAGATACCTCACGTAGCTTATAGGATCTTGATGGATCTTGGCGTACAGCTTCAACTTCTAGGGCATGAGCTACGGCATCCTTAAGGCTTTCGTGGTGCCCTAGTCGTACTGCCGCCCTTACTTCCAAATCTCGGATCCCATCAACAAATGCCTGCACCAGCATGGTTTTTATCAAGGAGTCAGCTGAACGTTGGTATGCCTTTCTGACCAGCTTTTCAATTTCCAGGGCCCATTGTTGCAATGTCTCATTACGTCCCTGCGTTCTGTCTTTCAGCTGAGCTCGGTAGACGTGTTCCAGATGACTGTCTCCGTAACGGGCTTCTAATGCTTCCAGAAGCCGGTCGTAAGTTTGCTCTTTTCCAAGAGCTTCTAGAATTGTAAGAGCCTCGTCACGAAGTGCCAGCGTCAGAGCCGTCATCGCTTGCTCCTTACTCCAACCGTTTGCTTTGGACACGGACTCAAACTGTAGCTTGTACGCCGCCCACGAAGATGTTCCATCAAAAGGAGGTGCCTTAAATTTTCCACCTCCCGGCACAGATATCTCGGGTGCGCAGGTACTGATGCCATTAGCTACTTTTAATTCAAGCTTCTGGAGGCGACGCTCAACCGTTTCCTCTATAACATGAATCTTGTTCTCCATGTCACTGAGCTTCCCTTGGACTTCGTACATTTCTTGCTTCCATTCAGTAGCAGCCTTGTGCAACTCTTGAAGAATCAATTTCGACTGTTCTTCTTGTTTCCGCGACTGTTCCTCTTGTTTCCGCGACTGTTCTTCTTGTTTCCGCAACTGTTCTTCTTGTTTCCGCAACTGCTCCTTCAGGAGAATCAGAATAGTTCTGAGGTCTACGTCTTGAGTACTCGTAGCCTGCAAACCAGACGGACCGGGCTTGGATGCAGTATCCTCACATGCTGGAGGCTCTTCACGTACTGCAATATCCTCCTGCGCTGCAGGTTCCTCACGTGCAGTTTGGCTCCGGGTCACAACTCCTTTTGGCTCGGTCTCGTTGTCACGTGGCGTTATACCCATTTTCTATCCCGCTTCTGACACCAAATGTTACGTTCGTGGGGTGGGTTTTCTATAGAAAATGTATGAATTAGCCACTAATTAAAACTGACACTTTAATTACTAATTAAAGGAACAAACAGTAAACTAAAATACTGATCACACACTTAACACTTCACAAACTCGCAGTTAGATTCGCAGTCTTCGCTCTTAATGTTACCTCTTCGCTGTCTCGATAGAAACTACTCCTCGGCCGGGTCATGCTGTGTATTTATACCAGCCACTCAAATCTACAAAGTACGAGAAGATTCGACTCTAGAAAGTTCCCGAGTTAGGTGCGCGAACATTCTAGAGTATCGCTGTCTCTTTCTACAGGTTTCTCTTTCACACCCGTCCAGAATGTTCTCTCTATAGCTGTCTCATTCACATCCTTCCAGAACATTCTCTCATGCTGTCTTTATCTAATAGTGCTTTCTCTTTCACTCCTATGGGAAATTTAGCTATATACCGATTTGTACTTGAGAGGCCCGAAAGGGGTCCTGAAAACGCCTGAAAACGGGTTTTCAGGTTATTGTGCCATCGGATAGAGGGTATCCTGAAACGGCCTGAAAACATGTTTCAGGCGCCTGAAAACGACGGTATCTGGGGTGAATATTTGATTTTGTAATATGTGAAAGAGGACCTTCTGAAACGGCCTGAAAACGCATTTCAGCCTGCTGAAAACGCTTCTAACGTGTCTAAAATCATATTTGTAGTTTTTATCATGCCACCGGCGTAACAATATGATGCTGTCGAATGTATGTTGGCTCGACTGTTACTAGACCGAGTATTGTAAATTATGTTATGCACTCGATGTTTGTATGTGCAAGTACACATGAAAGTAAAAATTCGAAATCACTCAACAATAAAAAGATCATACATTTTCTTTCTCTAAGCGTATCTCTATGCCCTGGTTCAAGCACAATTAGAAGTCGAAGTCGGTGCGTGATGCCGAGGTCGACAGTGGTGCCAGTAGGGATGTTGACCGACTTGTCGGCACAGAACAGACCGATAAAGTCCCACTAGTTAGCTAAAGCGGGCCACAGACGATCAGTTCTGTTCAGTTAAGAATAATCTAATGAAATTTTGATTAGATCATCAGTTCAACTGCACAGTTTAAAGATTTGCCTACACACGTAAGTTTTAACTGAACAGTTTGACTGAAACTGCAGTTTTAACTGATCGTCTGTGGCCCGCTTAAGATCGTAAGTTGACGTAAGCGTACCTGTATGCCATGGTGCGAGCACAGATAGAAGTCGAATTCTGTGGGGTGCGTGATGCCGAGGTCGACAATGGTGCCAGTAGGGATGTTGCCAGACTTGTCGTCACAGAACAGACCCATGAAGTCCCAATAGTTAGCTAAGATCGTAAGATGATGTAAGCGTACCTGTATGCCCTGGTGCGAGCACAGATAGAAGTCGAATTCTGTGGGGTGCGTGATTCCAAGGTCGACAGTGGTCCCGGCGGGAATGTTGCCCGATTTCCCGGATTGTTCCTTCTTGTCAGCGCAGAACAGACGCGTGTGATGCCGCTTCTGCACTACGATGAACGTGATGCCTGGCTTGTACTCCGCTTCCAACTGTCAATACATTATTGTTTAACGTTGAGGCATTATTATGTATCAGATAATGTATACCCTTGTTTATCCACTGGCATGCTTCATATAGCTGTGGATACCTGTCATCACTCTTATTTTAGCCAGTAAAAATCTATCGCAAAAAATAAGGCATGTTAGTGGTTAGACTACTGTTAAAATGTGAATCCTGTATTTCAGGTTATTGGGTGCACACCGAACAAAATTCTTGACTTCAGCTTATATCAAAGTAAATACACTTCTCTAATCTCCACGTGTTTACCTAGTCTCTATACTCAGATATTCCGTCATTAGCGTTTTGGATTGCCTTATCTTGTATATAGTCGGACCTAATAAACTGCCCTGCGGAACTCTAAATCGCATCAGTATTCACTGTTTGTCTAAAGGAATTTCAACAGAATATCTACAGTTTTAACATAGCTTGTATTTCAACCCAATGTATTACCCTCAAGCCGACAGGTTCTCCCAAACTGGTTGACAATCCCAGTTACTCCCGTTATTTGCGGGTACAACCATATCAAACGCTTTAGACAGAACCAAGATAATAACTTTATTGTGCATGTTAGTTTTAAGTACTTACCTGGGTGAATCAACCTTTTTCTGTATGTTATTGCCATGGTTACGGTCGCCTGAGTCACGCTGGTTTTATGCAAAATTATGCTACTTAAACTATGCAAACATACATTTTTCTGGTGTTAATAAGCCCTTTCCTTAATGGGCAACCTACAGACATACACTACTTGCATGTTTGCCTAATTTAAGTAGCATTTAAATTTTGGCAGGCAGGCTACCGTAACCATGGCAATAACAGACAGAATAAAGTTGATTCACCCACCTATATTGCTGTGCCCTAGCAGGGCGTCACATGTGCCTAATACTCACAAATTCCACCATGTAATAATTAATGTGATACGTAATCAATGATTTGATGAATTCTCACCTTAATGCACGCCTCGCGCACAGCAGTGAGTTCATGCTGCAACACGTGTATAAACTGCCCTTCGGAGATGCCGTCGCGGTACATAATGATGCGGTGCGGCTTGAAGCCTCCCGTACTCTTGTAGAACATTATCAGCAGCTCCTGCACCATGCTGCTCATCTCGTGAACTATCTCTTGTCTGTAATGGGACCTTGACATGCATAAGTCGTACATGGGACGAATATCACAACAGCTGATGGCAAGCCAGTTCTAATATGAGTAATATATATTGATGATAAATAATGATGAATCGCATATTCCGATCTTGTCGCCGATTTTAAATGCCAATCAGTTTCTAATAGTCACAGTTGTAGTATGGTCGATTCTTTCTTTTTTAATTTGGTAAATAGTTTTCTAATTTGTAAATGAATCATTTTTAACTAAAACAGCTACTTTATAACACTTTAAAACAATCCAATAAATAAATACAAATTTTATCGAATATTTTGTGTCAGATATCTCATGTTTAATGAGAAAATGCCTGTTTAAGCCATAAACGATGCCGTTTTCAAGTTAGATAACCTTATACCAAAATAAATCTAGTCTATTTTTGCTGTTGTTGCAATGGCCACGTTTAAAGGCCGATTAAATGTTTGGAACAAACATTTCATGCTAGCTACGCCAGCTTTTACAGCATTGTTTACCATGGTAAAACTAGATAAAAGAAAGAACGGACTCCGTGCTCCGGTCAAACCGAAAAGCATGAAAACCAATGAAACTACAATCGTAATAAAATTTTAAAGCCAAGCGTCATCGGTATCGCGAAATAAACATAATATCCCATCAAAAGCCATAAGCGAAAAAACCCGGGCTTGGCGGGTTAACGCGTTAGCCGGCCAAGCCCGGGGTTTAAGCTTACGATTCCCGATCTTCGTAATTGAATGACCTGTGTTGCTGCACGCGCACCGTGGCGGCGTACCGCGAGGGGTGCGCGTCCATGCTGCCCACTACCGCCGCAATGGACGGCTTCTTGTTGTCGCCCGCCGGCGGGTGCGTCACGTCCACGCCCAGGAAGATCACCGGCTCATTGAACACCTGCCACCAAATATCGTTAGCAATAGGCTACTTGACTCATATCAAATTTAGTGCAAAAAAATATTATTTTCCGTAGTATTTATTGAAAAGATCAATATTTTTCGATTACGGTGTATTAAAATTGTTTGATGGGTACATATTTTTAATTGAAAAATTTGTTTTATTTTTTTTAATTTCGTACTCTGAAAACGGTGTCGGCCATGATGTGACGTCATATGATCTTAAACTAACTTCATGTCGAATCTTATATGAGTGAAGTTCGCCATGGACATGTAGGCATGTAGCTTTGCTGTGACATTAGTGACATGTCAAATGTTTGTTTTCGGTTTGAGTGACGTCACATCACAGATAATCTAAGCATTAACATGGCTAGTATCGTTTTCGCGCGGTAACGAAAGTTTAAATTTTAAGTTATAATTTAGCGGTTTTCTAGGTCGTGAAAAAATATATTTGTATTTTTTTTCCGTTAATCTGATATTGATTAATAATATACGACAAACTTTAAAAATGGGTCAAGTAGCCTATTGTCAATTTCAATTCATACAAATTCTGGAGACACTTTGTCTTTTTTAGCTAGTTGAAGAGGTTTACTAATGTTTGGCAAATAATTTTTCCCAAAGTATCACATCGCAAACTATTTTTCCCAAATTTTCATTTGGCAAAAATTCTATTGTCAAAACTACTTATTGCAATTTTACAGTTAGCAAGCCTTTTTGTTGGCAAGCGATTGTTTAGCAAAGTATTACTTGGTCGTTTTTATTTTCCCAAAATATTTTTTGGCAAATGCATCGTTTGGCGTAACATACTTATCCCAAAATATTGTATGGCATACGATTTATACCGCATATACAATATTACATCGCAACCAATTTTAGTCGGGTTTAAGTCGGGTTCTAAACAGTAATTTAGATGAAACTGATGAGGGAACGCAATGCCGAGGGAATAACAAAACAGTCGGTTCTGGCACTCGCCGGCCGCTGCCGCGGCACGCTCGCTTCGCTCGCTCGGCTCGTGCGCTGTATGGTCGCAGTTTCACCTAACACTCCTCCTCGCTTCGCTCGTCGTCGTACCTAACGGTGGCTCTGGGATAGTTTTTTTATGAAAATGAAAATAAAAATATAGTTTTTTATCCGTGGCTATGTGTGCCTTTCTTAGTACCTATACTAAATATGAATAGTGATCATTATGATGGATTTTATTTTCTCACTTCATTCATTATGATACCAATTATTCATGAAATACGTTTTTTCTTCCAGGCAAGTTCAAGCCAAGGGTTGTGCAAAACAGTACGAAATTCCTGTATAGACCTACGAACTTTAAAATGATATTATCATTTACCAGGCTTTTGCTATAAGTAGAGCTTGCGAAGTATGAAATTTGGCAATTTTTTTTTTGGATTATAACTTATGACAAAATAAAACATTTGCTTAATAAGCATTTGCTTAATAAAATCTTAACGAAGTGAAACTTTGCAAAATAATAATTTGAACAAATGAATAAAATGAGAAATGTAACTTTGCTAAAGATTTGTTTGGGAAATGAGACTATTGCGATAAGTTATTTGGGAAGTCATATTTGGGAAACATAATTTGCCAAATGGCAGTACACCAGTTGAAGAGCAGGCTAGTGACTTTAGCTGTTTTGTTTCGCTTGATTTTCTTCCAATTTATTTGGTGAACATAGTACAAAACAGAGTCGCTTTGTCCGTCCCTATATCCCCCTTCCCTATTAACCCTTAAATGCATGACCTTGACAAAAACTTATTCAAATTTGAATTCTGACATGCTGTCAATAAAGTCCAGAATACATGATGCATATATACATCACTATGTATTTAAGGGTTAAATCTTTAAAACTACCCAACAGATTTAATGCTGTTTTGTGCGAAGCCGGAACGCGCCGCTAGTTTGTGATATTTTGCTGACAAATCTTGTTTTATTTTGGACTAATTAATATTTTCACACAATCATGTAGACATCTCTTCTTCAAAGGGTAGCACAAAATTGTCAGTCGCCATTAAACTGTTTACTAAACTTGGGAAATTACATAATAAACTGCTGAATTATGATAACTAGAGTATGAAGTGTGGTTGATCTGCCCTTACTGCCTTAATTATCACATGCGGCGACGGCGTGCGAGCGAGTGTGGCATGAGCCTGAATATGCCATATTAGCCAAAAACTTCTGAACAAAAGCAAACCTTAGGACGTAACGACGGCACAAGGATGGAGTTGATGCCGCCCAGCTTGACATTAATCTTGAGGCAGAGGTTGCTGAGCGTCTGCGGAGACGTCTTGTTCACATTCTTAGCTTGCACGCACTGCGTAGCCATGCCTAGCACTGTGTCACCGACCCGCTTCACTTCCGCTGTGGACAATAAATAAATAATAAATAAATATCTTGGGACATCTTACACAAATCGACCTAGTCCCAGGGTAAGCTCAATTAAGCAGGGATACCGGTTTTTGCTCCATACAAAAGAACGGTTCGAATTCCGTTCTTTTTCGTTCTTCGGTTTATATTTTTTTTGATAATGGAGTAATTAAAAAATATGATGTTAATAGTTAATGTTGAATACTACATAAAGAGTGTAAAACATTTTAAAATATTGAGCTATTTAGAGGTTTTTCTAAAAAACCGGTTCCGATCCCTGCAATTAAGGCTTGTGATGTGGGTACCAAGTGACGATATATATAATAGATACTTAAATACATAGACATCCATGACCAAGGAACAAATATTTGTGATAAATAAATACACAAATAATGCCCTCGCCGGGATTCGAACCCGAACAATACATTATTTATTACTTTTATTAGCATATATAATTTATTTCGTGTAAAACAATTATTTATATTGTTTGGAAAGATCATGTTTACAATAAATAAAACAGAACCAGGTGGCTTATGATGGTCCCGTTTTATCTATTTATCGTGCTACGTGTCGCTTTCGCACGTGCATACTTGTTAGAACGTGACGGCAACTACGACAAACGATTAGATGCGGTACCATCATAAGCCTACAGCTGCGCAATCTTATTTAAAGTGTGGTTCCCTTTTTAAACGTGGGTATGATTTCATGTGATTTCTACTTTGAACAACAAGCTCATTCGATCCTAAAATGAGACTAAAACATTCCCTAAATGTTCATATATTCCTTCCATTCCGTTACTTGCATACAAAAGGTATAAAAAGTTATAAAAAAAGAATGGGCTCAAAAACGATTTTTTTTTCCTACTGACACATTTGTCGCTTTACTGACATGTTTCCCGAAACTGTAGTATCGTAAACATACGAAGGGAGAGATTGTTCATTGCATTATGTACACATTCGGTAAATGTTCATTCATAATCACTTATACAACATAGTTATGTTTCTAATTTTTTATTTGAAACTTCTTCTATATCGTCGGGTGACAAACAAAACTCACTAAGTAACAATACCTACTTGAAATAAAGCTCGTATCTCAGTTCTGATTCAATAATGACATAAGAGGTTGCTAAGAGTAGTGACAGTTTTTCACTATTTGAGTTTTGATTGTCAGCCGACGATATTATGTAAATTGGAAAGAATTTCGATTGTTTCAAAAGGCAATAGAACAAAAGAAACTCTAATTGGTTCATGAAAGATTCAAATTGAACCAAATGTTTGGTTGGTCGATTGCAACAACTATGTTCATTGGATCTTACGAGGTTAAAGTTACACAGCTAAAATAAAAACAGTATTGTACCGTAAACAGGCGTCTTCCCAGGCAGCACCACAACAACTAGCTGCAGCTGCACGAAGGTGGACTTGAGGTACTTGAACATGGGCTCGACCTGGTCGGGCCCCGTGGCGTACAGATGTAGTGAGAAATGACTTGCCTTCGGAAACGTTCGTAAACACATGCTGTTTCAGGCAGTGTCACCGAGTCTGACTGAAGTAGCATGACAGCTATTACTGTCAGTCTCAGTGAGATAGACTGAAACAGCATGACGTTGACGAACGTTTCCGAAGGCAAGTCATTTCTCACTACATCTGCAAAGTTACACAGCTAAAATAAAAACAGTATTGTACCGTAAACAGGTGTCTTCCCAGGCAGCACCACAACAACTAGCTGCAGCTGCACGAAGGTGGACTTGAGGTACTTGAACATGGGCTCCACCTGGTCGGGCCCCGTGGCGTACAGGTGTAGTGAGAAATTACTTGCCTTCGGAAACGTTCGTAAACACATGCTGTTTCAGGCAGTGTCACCGAGTCTGACTGAAGTAGCATGACAGCTATTACTGTCAGTCTCAGTGAGATAGACTGAAACAGCATGACGTTGACGAACGTTTCCGAAGGCAATTCATTTCTCACTACATCTGCAAAGTTACACAGCTAATATAAAAACAGTATTGTACCGTAAACAGGCGTCTTCCCAGGCAGCAACACAACAACTAGCTGCAGCTGCACGAAGGTGGACTTGAGGTACTTGAACATGGGCTCCACCTGGTCGGGCCCCGTGGCGTACTTGCAGAAGCAGGGCTGCCCGATGATGGGCATGCCGGCGTCGTTTGTACAACAATGTACATTACGGTCTTACGAGGTTAAAGTTACACCATACCATACCATATCAGCCTTTCTCAGTCCACTGCTGGACGTAGGCCTCTCCTACTAACTATGCGTATACACGCATTAGGAGGTAAATGCCCATAATCACCACGCTGGGCAAGCGGATTGGCGATCGCAGTAATGTGTCCACTATGATGACGCTGTTGCCCATCATCAATCAAATTAAAGAATGGTCAGTGACACTTCTATCCCTTAGTCGACTCTTACGACTCCCGCGGGAGGACTTGGGGTGGTGACAAATGTATTCTTAGTGCCGTCACCACACGGCTTAAAAAAGGCTAAAGTTACACAGCTAAAATAAAAACAGTATCGTACCGTAAACAGGTGTCTTCCCAGGCAGCACCACCACAACTAGCTGCAGCTGCACGAAGGTGGACTTGAGGTACTTGAACATGGGCTCCACCTGGTCGGGCCCCGTGGCGTACTTGCAGAAGCAGGGCTGCCCGATGATAGGCATGCCGGCGTCGTTTGAGATCTTTTGAAGCTGCTGGGTGAAGTTTCTACGCGAATAGAGGGGACAGGGTTAGATAAAGAGCTAGGACAGGATTAACCCCCTTATTCATAAACGTTTGCTAACTTAACAAGCCGCTAATAATTGTTTGTCCCTTTCGGTCATAAGAATGTGTCCATAAGAGCAAAAGGGACAAACAATTATTAGCAGCTTGTTAAGTTAACAAACGTTTATGAATAAAGGGGTTAGTTTCTAAACATCAAATTAATAAGTCGTTTGTAGCGGTCAGTTATTTTGCCATTCCAATATTTAGTTGTGCTTAAAATCGAACTTCGTGGGGAATCGAAATTTAGTGCTTTTTTTTATTGTTATTGCCATGGTTTACGGTAACCTGAGTCACCCGGGTTTTATGCAAAATTATACTACTTAAACTATGCAAACATGCATTTTTCTGATGTTAATAAGCCCTTTCCTTACCTAATGGGCCATACACAAACATGGACTCTACGTGGGTTTGCATAATTTAAGTAGCATTATTTTGCATAAAACTAGCGTGGCTCAGGTGACCGTAACCATGGCAATAACAGAAAAATTGTGCACGACAAAGTAATTTTCCATGTTCAATCTTACATTAGGTGTACTAACTTTAACGCTCTTTCATTAAATTAATTGATGCTTAGTCATTTACTAATGGCAGATTGTAATCGCATATTTACAAAAACTAAGAGCATTCATTAATCAGTACAACATTATCAAAACACCTCCATGAAATGACTCAATTATTATTTATTTCGATATAATGATTATATGCGAAACTGCAAAAAACGACTAATAGTTATATATTGGTATAGTTATATATTTGGTTGCAGACCGCGACCAAATTGTTAAAATTGTCAAGGACTACTATGCAACATTATATTCATCGCATTCGGACCCACCACAAGTAGTTACGACAGATCCCAGAGCACCCCCTACCCCATATGTAGACAATGAAAATATACCACCTATATTAGCAGACGAAATTAAGAAAGCACTATATCACATGAAAGCTGATAAGTCTCCTGGCGAGGATGGCATAACATCGGACCTGCTCCGTGCCGGTGGCGACCCTGTCATCCGAGTACTTGTAAAACTATTCAATCAGGTATTGCAAGGCACTGTCACACCGGCATCGTGGAAAACTGCAACAGTCACCATCCTTCATAAAAAAGGGGACATTTCGAAGCTTAGCAATTATCGCCCCATTAGCCTCCTTTCCCACACCTACAAACTTTTTGCTAAAGTTTTGTGTAACCGCCTCACTCGTGTTTTAGATGAATGCCAACCACCCGAGCAAGCTGGTTTCCGCAGTGGATTTTCCACCATTGACCACATACATGCGGTAAAGCAGTTGATGGAGAAGAGTCATGAGTACAACCGGCCACTGTGCATGGCCTTCGTCGATTACGAGAAGGCCTTTGACAGTGTCGAGCACTGGGCCGTGTTTGACTCGCTCCACCGCTGCTCCATCGATGCCCGCTATGTGGATCTACTGCGGGAACTGTATAGCTCGGCAAAAATGCAAGTTCGGCTTCACAAACTTACCGACCCAATATCCATCCAAAGGGGAGTGCGCCAAGGGGATACCATTTCACCCAAGCTTTTTACGACAGTATTGGAAGACGTCATAAAAACGCTTGAATGGGACAGAACTGGAATCAGCATCCATGGTGTCTTCTTGTCGCACTTAAGATTTGCGGATGATATTGTTTTGTTTGCCGAGACCCTGGATGATCTCCAAGGTATGATCCAGAACCTCTACCGAGCTTCCATAAAGGTAGGTCTTAAGATGAATATGTCCAATACTAAAGTTATGACGAATATCTCTAGTGATTCTATTCCAACCATAATGGTTGGGAACGAAAACCTGGAGGTGGTCGAGCAATACGTGTATCTTGGACATATTCTATCTTTTGACAAAAAACACCAACAAACGGAGATCTCCAGGAGAATTCAGCTGGGTTGGGCGGCGTTTAACAAACTAGCGGATATCCTCAAACCCGCTGACATTCCACAATGCCTGAAAACCCGCCTTTTTAATCAATGTGTCCTGCCAACCATGACATACGGTGCCGAGACATGGACGCTCACTAAGGAGGCTATGAATAAAATTAGAGTAGCACAAAGAGCCATGGAGCGCGCCATGCTCGGCATCAAGTTACAAGACCGTGTGAGGAATACCGAGATTCGACGTCGCACGAAAGTGCAAGACGTCGGGGACGTTATTACCAAACTGAAGTGGAATTGGGCAGGACACATTGCCAGGCAGCGTGATGGCAGGTGGACCAAAATGTTAACGGATTGGTGGCCGCTTTCAGATTTGAGAAGCGCAGGGCGTCCGACCGCTCGATGGGTGGACGATATTCGGAAGAATACGGGTCACTTTTGGATGAGGTTAGCTCAGGACCGGGACCAGTGGCGTACAAGAAGAGAGGCCTATGCTCAGCAGTGGGCGAATAACGGCTGAATATGATGATGATGATGATGAGTTATATATTTGATGCGGAAGTGATGCATTTTACGAAACACGGTAAAAGAAGTACCATCTTATTCCTAGCCATTCATAAGTCTACAGATAAAGTTGTACAGAATTTAACATATTCAGGTACTGACTTGAGCGCGTCCTCGCGTACAGTCCGCTGCGGCGCAAAGCAGGCGATGGCCCACACACGTATCTCCACGCCCATGAAGAACTGCTTGCCTCGCATGTCCCACACGCCTTGGTTGGGTAGCGCCTGCACGACAAGACACAACAATTAGTTTGAGTCCACAGTGTAGCGCTGCCTCGAGAGATCAAGCGATCAGGATGCTTAGCGAAGTTGCCAATCGCTAACGCTTAGTAGCTTATCGTAGTTTTCCCTCTCTGTCACTCTTTCCCATTAGTGAGACAAAGACACTTTACGATTGACGATTAAGCGTTAGCGATTGGCAACTTGTCTTAGGACCCTGGCCTACTACCGCGAACTTCGAAATCAGCAAATTTTGTCTCTGTCACTATAATGATGCCTTCGTTGGAGTGACAGAGACAAATCCTGGAAATTTGCGGTTTTCGAAGTTCGCGGTAGGGCCGCTGAACGGAGTGCACACTTTGGGGAACAAATAAACACGGAAGCCATACAGTTTTGACACTGCTATTCCTTTTAGCTTGGTAATAGCCTTGCCTAATCGAGATTGTGCGAGTGAGGTAAGAAAGTAGAAATAGTGGCTATTCAAAAATTTCATATGGTTAAAAATAAGATAATCTCGCTGCATAAGTAATCAAATAAACTGACGTATATCTACGATAAATATAACTAGTCATAGATCAACGGAATAGTACAATATAAGAATTATAACAATAAAGAGGAAATATGCAACTGGAAATTTTATGGAATCCCATCAGTTTTGTGATCGTTAAGTTATAAAGCTATTTCATGAAATTCCTAATAAGAAACGATAATGAGCTGCTCGTAATTCAAATAGGTAACAGAGATTTGATGATCAGCCTGTGTATATCAGTCCATTGCTGAACCTTTGTACCTCTCCTATTACCATGCGTACGGACGCATTAGGAGTTAAATAAATCGCCACGCTTGGCAAGCGGGTTGGCGATCGATTCGACGATAGACCGGCGTCAAATTATGTACCATGAAGTCCATGAATAATGAAAGGTGATATAATGCCAGAAATATATAAATACTAGCGACCCGCCCCGGCTGCGCACGGGTACTATACCTACATAAAAACCTTCCTCTTGAATTACACTACCTATAAAAAAAAATCTCATCAATATCCGTTGCGTAGTTTTAAAGATTTAAGCGTACAAAGGGACATAGGGACAGAAAAGGTGACTTTATTTTATACTATGTAGTGAAGCCGGTCAAGGGACTCAAGTACCGTTGAATATATGAAAATGAATCCTGTTTGTGCATTTGCCTCGTACCAGGCACGCTTTACCGCTCGAGTTACGATCTTCGGAGTTTGCGGTAGGCATACCAACAGCACACCTCGGACAGTGGTCATAAAATGTATGAAAAGAATGCGTTGGTGCTAGCACAGTATAAGCTCGCGTCGGTGTACCATGCCAGAGTAAGATAAGACATGCCAAGATCACCTGAGCGGGTGGGTACACGTTACGTGGGTGGCTGTACGTTAGTACTATGCGCTTTCACTTTTCACTTTACTAATCACGTCAATGTCACCACTATGCGGCTTATGGATGGGGTTCTCAAGTAATTAGTGGCTATCCATTGAAAATCAATTCAATAATTATAAAATCAATTAAATATTGCGTGTTCTACAAGTAACGTCCAATACGAATAAAATATAGAATATTCCATGGGAATATACGTGGCCTCCCGCGAGTCCCGCGCGTCGATATGATTTTACTATTTTTACTCCGTTGTGGGATTAGCAATCCGAGTGTTTTTCCATTCCCACAGTATTCATTATACTGAGTCAACAGTATGCATGTTACCTGTCCGCCGAGCGATGAGACGCGGCCGCCGTACTGCAGCTTAGGCGGCGGCAGCACGCGGCCGCGCACCTCCATCATATTGTTGGAGATGGTGAGCCCGAACTCCTTCACGTACAAGTCTGTGTTGAAGTTCGCGCGCCGCACTAGGTTGTTGATCTCTCGCTCCCTGCATAATAAATAAATAAATATCTTGGGACATAAAATCTTACACAAATCAACCTAGTCCCACGGTAAGCTCAATTAAGGCTTGTGATGTGGGTACCAGGCAGCAATATATATAATAGATAGATACAATGTAGATACTTAAATACGTAGACTGCCATGACCAAGGAACAAATATTTGTGATAAATAAATACACAAATAATGCCCTCGCCGGGATTCGAACCCGGAACCTCCAGCTTCGTAGGCAGCGTCGCTACCAACTAGGCTACGGAGGCTGACAAATAACATCATTGATAAATGGTTAATCAGGTTAAATAGGCAGGTTGTGTGGGTGTGAATTGCCGCGCGAAGCTTCTCGTTCAGTGTGGGTCTAGCTAATACTTAGGCAGAACCGGTTACACGATCTGACTACCCTAAATTCACTGAGGATGCTGAAAGCATTTCCTTGCTGGACTGATATATTGCGCAAGAAGTTGCCTTCTCTTTTCATCTCTTTTATTGAATTATTCACCTATAAAAATATATATTATGTGGTTGTCTCATGTCATAGCTATTTAGTATAGTTACAAAGTGTGATAAACACACTAATATAATAACTTTAAATTAGTTACTTTTGAAAACTATAATTTTGTTTCCTGTACTTGTTATCAATATGCTAATATTTTCCTTAGTAAGCCAAACATTTGCTGAAAATCATACCTATCGGGTGCCGAGCGGGCTGTGGCTTTGATCATGGTAGATGTTTGCATGTCCGTCAGTTTCTTGATGCATCTCTGTCCCGGGACAATATTGCACACCTCCAAGGGCAAGTATGTGTGTTTGTGTTCCTGTCCGACTTGTAGACAGGGTAAATGTGGATACCTTAACTTCATTTTGTATTTGTCTAGGAAATATTTCGCGACTGTGCATTCAACAGTTTGTCCATTCTCTAGTTGCAATGGGAATCTGAAAATAGGGAATGTTGATAACTTTCATTGAAATTACTAGTTGTGGGATGGCGATGATAGTGCAATTATGCAATACCGCATAAGTAGTCCCTTTTAATAAGGTTAATACTAATACTTAAACTATCCTCATAGAAC
>JALPQI010020648.1:0-21448 GCA_025490895.1 Thaumatotibia leucotreta | reverse complement strand
GCGGTCTCTATTAGAAATACCTATATAATCGGAAAGGATAGGAAAATTTGGTTACAAAGACGGCTGCGGAATACCCATCTTAGAATATTAGGATCCTCTTCTTACTACTTTATATACCTATGGTATTATTTTAAGGTAATCATTTTTTTATCCCCTGAGAAATAATTTCATGTCCGTGTCTATAGCCAGCAAAGAGCCGACAAATTAAAAAAAATATATTGTGTACGAAGATATACCGGTCATTATGGCAATCTGTGAGGGAGGCCTATGTTCAGCAGTGGACGTCTTTCGGCTGATGATCACGAGGTATGAAATGTTGGCCGCCTATATATTTTTTATATGAGCACGCCTCTATTATCGTGGCGTTAGACTGCATGTTCAGGTGCTTAACACCACCAAATGGTATAAAGGTACACCAATGTGCGAGTACGAGCGGGATGGATAAAAACAAAGCTCACGTTAATAACGCGGAGGCAGCTCATTGTACGGCTACAGATAGTATTGAGCACAATGACCGCTCCGATATATCTGATGGCGAATGTACATGAATCATGTCAGTGGTTCAGATATTACCCAATTTCGCGACAAGCAACTTGAGTCAGTAGAAAAAGCATGTTGAAAAAATTTTGGCTGCTTATGACAAATTTGAATTTTGTGCCAAAATATATGAGGGTGCCAACATGTAAAATGTGTTTTTACGACAAGTAAGTACCTAAGACAATTAGGTATTTTAGAGATTTTTTGAAAGACCTACTCAGCTTTGGTAAAAAACCGCAAGACCCCCATTTTTTTCGTTTTGGAAGGTCTAAACTTTGTTTTTACATTTTAAATTGTGTTGCACACAATTATTAATTTTGTTATCCAATATTTTTAGAGAGGTGAGTTATGAAACGGAAACAGTATCGGACACAAAATCAATTAGATATTATGTTAACTCTACCCATTTTACCTTATTACAGCTATGAAGAATAAACTTAAAAAAATACTGATCGACAAGTGTTTCATTAAGAGGATCCTAAATCAATCAAACTCGAAACGTCACATAGAGGTGGATTTCGACCAAACGAGCGAATGCTCATTCTATCCCCCACTCTACGAAATCAACGAATTTCGATGAACCACGTTTTGTGTAACGAATGAATTTCGTAGAGTGGGGACTAGAGTGAGCTTTCGCTCGTTTGGTCTAAATCCACCTCTATGTGACGTTTCGAGTTTGATTGATTTAGGATCCTCTTAATGAAACACTTGTCGATCAGTATTTTTTTAAGTTTATGTCGACCTAATTACTTTTCTTTAGTAGAATTTAAAACCAAGCGGCACGGTAATTTCAGTGATGCGGCGCGACATTAGGTACCTACGTATACGTCTGCCATACTGTCTAAAGTGAGACTTTTTATATATAGGTAAGGTCCTAATTTATTAGTTGCAGATATTTTAACACATGATACTTTACATTAAAATAATTAACTTTAAATATAAATTAAGAAATCTTTTCATGTAACTTTTTTGATTTCATTTTCCTAACAAAAAAATTAATTATAATTTCGTCTAATAAAAATCATCATGTGCATTATCACATGTCACAATAACACTGTCTGTCATGTCATCAAACAACACAATCTAATGGAAAATAACATGACATTGACAATCAAGTATTTAATTTATCGACGTGAAGTGGCCAGTTCCAGTTAAGTTGTAGGTAAAAAAGGTACAAGAATCTGTTCAAAGAGTTTTCATTTAATAATCACATAAACAGGGTGGCTTTACGTAGCAAATTTGTTTTTCCGTTTTCTCCAAAAAAACATCCTAAAAGCTATAATGTTTCACGGTTTAATATACTCTAGAGACCGACTACTATCAGCTGTAAAAATATCTGCATCTAATAAATTAGGACCTTATATATTTTAAACTTTGTAGTATCGAACACCGTAATCACTTATATCGAATTATGATTCTCGATAATTCTCAATTCTGTTTTGTCCCACCTCTAACTCCGTTCCGTCTCACACATGCCGTACTTTGAAAATTAAAATACTTTTGTAGCGTAAACCGTATTTAATTAAATATAGTTAATAGACACGGATTTCGCTGTGTATTTAAAATATATTTTTTTAGCTTTTGCATTGCAACTAAAAATAAATGACGATAATAAATAGTAGGTATATGCAATTCAGTTTCCAGCCATTAAGTTGCTGGAAAACTCAGAAATAAATAGGTATGTATACCTATAGTAAAACTGACAAATAAAAAAATGTTAGTTTTTGGGTGCAGCCAGGACGAAAGATTAAGTTAAGATAGAACTGTGATCCGAACTTAAACGAACTGGGGGCCGTGACCCCAGAGCAAACAAATTGCAATCAAATCAGACATTTCGCGCAGCGCTATTCAGTGTAGGTATTTACTGCGTGGAAAACTCAGACCTGAGAATAGCTCCTGTGATTATAATTTTCGAATCTGGGTCATTGTCATCAGCATTTTTTCGTAATTTTGACAGCATGATTTAGGTTATTAGGTTCCTATTTTACTAAACATCACCATCTAGTGTGCAAATTGTAAATTAACCTTTTCGACGGCAATGTAATGCCATGTCTAATACAAAAGCGGGCACTCTGATGCAGCAAGCGAAGTTGAAGTTTATGTGCATGTATGCACATCCAATAACACTGACAGCCGTTCCTGTGAGTATCTCACCTTCATGGCCTCGCATGGTCTGCTCCCAGCACATTTACTCCCGACCAGACTAAACAACTGTCTCGACCACGTATTTCTTAAATCGGACACGCCTGCTACCACTCTAGTTATAGAGTCTTTTATAACTGATCATTCGCCCGTCATGCTTAGCATCGCGATGGACTCACTGACCCTTAAAGCCAACGACACACGCACGTGGGTTGATCATGACGCAATTCGACATGAGATTGACTCAACTGACTTCTCTTCAGTTTTATTAACAACAGATGCCAATATTGCAACTACTAGACTTATAACTCTCCTTTCCACAATCATTAAAAATCACACGAAGGTAAACAAAATTCCAAAAAAGGACAGAACTATTAAACCCTGGATCACGCCAGGCTTGCTACGTTGCATTCGTAACAGAGACCATCTACATAAAAAGACTAGGAGAGAACCGGACAACCAAATTTTAAAAGCGACTTATAATAGGTATCGTAATTCTTGTAATAAACTTCTCAAGAAATTAAAATGTGAATACGAAAAAACAGAGTTCAGGAAATGCAAAAATAATCCTAAAGCAACCTGGAATCTCATAAAAACCATTACACATTCTAAACGAACTGTCTCATCTCCCAACGACTTACTCCGCTCCACAAACACACCGGAATCTACGGTCAATTCCATGAACTCTTTTTTTGCTAGCATTGGCAAAACTTTAGCCAGTAATATAGGAATGAGTACCCCCTCGTTGCCCTCTACAAATGGGTCTACCCAAACTCAAATAAATTCCTTAATTATTCTCGAAGCTGAAGAGAGAGACATCGTTAAGATTGTTGGAAACTTACGTAGTGACTGCGCTACCGGTTGGGATGGTATCTCAGCTAGAGTTATAAAAAACTCTCTCCCGTCGTTACTCTCCTCTGTCACTCATGTTTGTAATACTTCCATTCGTACTGGAGTGTTTCCTGATGCTTTTGAGAAAGCTATCGTTCATCCAATCTACAAAAACGGTGACCGCGGTAACTTCAGTAATTACAGACCAATTTCGGTTCTAACCGCTCTATCGAAGATCTTGGAGAGAATCATGAACACGGCTCTAGTTGACTATCTGGAACGTTACAAAATCATAGCAGACAATCAATTTGGCTTTCGACGTGGAAGATCAACTGAGGATGCAGTAGCAGAGCTCACTAGCTTCGTAACCCATCACGTAGACCAAAAACACCGGTGTTTAGGCATATTTCTTGATCTCTCCAAGGCTTTCGACACCGTTTCGATTCCTATCCTATTGCGGAAACTAGAAAACCTTGGTGTCCGAGGTACTCCACTAAATATGTTTCAAGATTACCTAACCAGACGAACACAATCCCTTAAAGTTAATACCTATGTAAGCAGCGAAGAACCGATAAGTTACGGTGTCCCCCAGGGCAGTATTCTGGGACCCACGCTCTTTCAGGTATATGTGAACGAACTGTGCAACTTGCCGTTGGTTAATTGTAAGATCATCGCATATGCTGACGACACTGTCCTCCTATTTCATGGCACCGATTGGAACAGCACGAAATCGCACGCAGAAAATGGTTTTAAAATTGTCATGCAATGGCTGAAGTCTAATCTCCTCACCCTCAATTTAGATAAAACTAAATTTATACCTTTCTCCATGTCGAACATCTCATTACCCCCTCAGTCTTTCACAATACAAAGCCACACATGTTGCTCTCCTTCAAGTAACTGCCTCTGCCTTTCTGTCGCCCGAACTTTAAACATAAAGTATCTAGGTGTTATGCTTGACCATAAACTAAATTGGCATAGCCACATAAATTCCGTTACATCTCGTGTTAGGAAATTAATATACATTTTTAAACAACTTCGTCATTCAGCTGACCCCGAAACCCTTATGATAGTTTATAAAGCACTCTGTCAATCGCTTCTCTCGTATTGTCTGCCCCTCTGGGGAGCAGCTGGCAAAACAGTCATGCTTACGCTTGAGCGAGCACAAAGAGCGGTGTTAAAAGTGGCAACTCTTAAACCGTTCAGATATCCAACCACACAACTATTTACAGAATGTCAAGTTTTGACTGTCAGGCAACTTTATATTCTGCTAACAATTCTTCGTCGGCATCGCCATCTGCCTCTATGCGCCGCGAAATTAAAAAAACGAAGTAAGCAGACTGTGTGTCCTCTGATATCCCAACGTACAACATTTGCTAACCACCAATACACATCTATGAGTGCTCGTATTTACAATAAAATTAACAAAAAAGTTAACTTTTATCCCCTAAATTTATATGACTGCAGATCAAAATTGTTAGAATATCTTCAACCACTATCTTATCAAGAAACAGAAAACCTCCTGACCTGCCTAAAATGAAAATGAAATTATACAAAACAAAATAGTAACTTACACAACTAACAAAATCTATATATTATTAAGTATGTATTTTGTACACTTTCTATTTATATAACGCGCTCACACTAATATCAAATAAACACTATATTACACAACACACACTTCATAAACATTTGAATAGTTGGCTTATTATTATTATTATTATCTTTTAGTGCTATTACATCTGAAATATTATGTATATATTTGAAAACGTCTGTCAACGTTTTTGAAGCTGACCGTGCATAATCTATAAGTGCTACCTTCTCTTTTAGTTGTTAGATTACTTGTTTTCACCATCTCTTGCTCTTACTTCTAAACTGGTACCTAGGAGGAATCACTGGCTCCCGAGTCACAGGTCCTTTTTTGACCTAGTTCGGGATACAGAGGCTCAACCTCGGTAAATAGTTAACAAACCTATGTCTTACTGTAATGAGAAAATGTTAAATGTAACGTTAGGTTTAAAAACAATAAAGATTTTTATTATTATTATTATTATGCACGTCTATATTGATTTTTGCAACTGTGACACATTAATCTGTCCTTGGGCTTGGGTCTATGGTATGGATCCGTCGATGGCCTGAAAAAGGTAACTTATGTCTGGCGACTTACCAGGTGTAGGCAGGCATATAGGGATGATAGTCGCTCCAAATGGCACTGGCGAGGAGAGCGCAGCGATCGCGATGTCATTCTCGTCCCTCACCGCAGTGGACGTGAAGTTCTCGTGGATGGTCACCCCGGAAATGTTCCTCTTCTCCACAGTTTTCAAGTCGTCCAAATTGTCTAGACCGATGAGCACGTACATGTCCTTGTGGTCGTCCCTAAATGTACCAACCATACATCACATCATTAGCCTTTCTCAGTCGACTAGACACAGGTATCTCCTAATTATCTATGTGTATGCCCATAATTGTCACGCTGGATAAGCGTTGATGAGCAATGATGACGCTGCTGCCCATCATCAATCTTCAATAAATGAATGGCCAGTGACACTTAAGTCCCTTAGTGCCCTGAGTTGGGGTGGTGCCAAACGTATTTTTACTACCGTCACCAAGCGGCGTAAATGATGTGACATAACCTACCTCTTTGCAGCTGTGAAATTACATCATTTGACGTTTATTAATTAGTAGTTATGTCACAGCTTGCGTGGTACATATGTATACATTTTTAATTCACCACAGTTGGCTACTTACAAGATTTAGATATTATAATAATGGTGTAAATTATAATAAAATTAAAGGAATAAATATTATAATATATCAGGCACCTACCTTACCTTTAAAGCTTTGATTTCGTCTACTTAGCCATTTAAAAAAATGCATTTTTTAATATTAAAGATAATAGGCAATTAGAAAATGGCAATGTTTGGGTACATATTAGCAATCACCGGTTAAATTTCTGGGGTAGGGTACATATATGCAATATCCTACGAGGCTAGGCGCCTTGGACCACGCTCCATGGGCAAGTATATAATTCGTGCATGCAACTTCTATCTGAATACCATTCGGCATCCTGGTATAGCGAGGGAGCTAGTGCTACTATCTATGCACAGGTACAGTATAGTATAAGTTAACAGGTAATTTCAAGAGCAGTGGATGACATAACTGCCATAACAATGTTTATCGAGCTACATACAATTACCTATTGCTCCGAAAATTAAAGAAATAAGAACTGTGGGGCGACCCAATGGGATCATGATTAAGTGTAACTGAAAAACATCCCTATTCATTCATTCATTCATATATCGCCCGTATTAAAGTTACACACGGTATTAATAAGGATATCCCCTTTGAAATTTCTTCACGCCTTGCATTACACTGTAATACACGTGTTACTCTGAAATAATGTTCACGTGCGAACTAAATAGTTTCCATTTATCGGCTTTCCCAATCAACAATACATTATCCAAAAGTCTTACCACTTGAAACAATGTCCGGCACTCAAGACATGTCTATCCGTGATGATAGCACCTCCACAGTGCATCCGATCGTTTTTGATAATCGCTACCGTCCATGGAAACGAGTAAGGCTCTGCCCGCCTCCCTCCTACTATTCGCATAGACACTATGGTATCGGAGGGGGTGCCACATTCTGAAAATTATTTGTTAAGAAGAAACCTCATTGTAGCGTGTGCTATAAAATATTCAGCCAGCAAGCGTCCGTTTGTTCGATTTTTCTCATTATCAAACATCAACATAAAAATGTTAAGAAATGTAATATACCTAACTAGCGTAATGTCAAATTCCATGTAAGTATTGCTTGACTAACAATCTATAGGTCTCTGTGGTTAAGTGACTGTAAAATGTTGTATTGTAGTTACATTTTTATGTAACGGTGGGAATATCAACTGAGTTTTTGATAACCTGACCATAGAAGAACGTAAATAGAGAAATATTAATAGGTATTATCAAATTAATAGTTACGTCTCACCGCACTGTAGTTCCTCTGATGGCACGACCTAAAATATCAAAATAAAATCTTACGAGAAGTTGCATATGGAGAGTTCTAGTTATCGTACGTAAACAAACAAGAAATATTTTTTTCCAACCTTAATATACGCTAACAGTACTAACACATTAAAAAATGTTTGAAACATGACGTATCCGTATCACCACACGATTTACACAAGGAACTACACTGCTCCGACTGGTCCTTCGCACTTATTTACGCACGACGAAGAAATTATGCACGCGATAATAATGGTCCTTTTAAATTCAGCATGCCACAAGTCATAAATTAGAATGAGTATGACCAATGCAGTTCGACACTACACTATTACGTTGTCAGTTTTTTTATAAACAAATTAACAAACACGCTCTGTGGACCACCATACTCTTCCAAGACATGCCTAGTTGCAACACGTACGACTCGCCGAATAGAAAATTGAATTCCGTTTTTAAGACGATAACGAAAAGTATGAATAAGAGAAAACATATTTCCTTATCATCGTATTTCACGCAAGTTATTACGAAACAAGAAACGGATGCAAATATCTTTGCGTCAATTAAATTCATTTTGCATTGTAGGTACCTATCAGTAATACGAGAAAAAATAAGATATAAATGGATAGGCTTTTAATTTATATTATTATAGAAAAAGTACTTAGTTCTTCTCTTTGCTAATATCTCGAGATTGTTGAGGTATTTTTTATCAAATTGTCTGTATAGTGGCCATGGCATAATCTCTAGGTCTTTGTGCCCCCTTTATTAGTAGAGTATTATGTGATTTATGTGGCTGTGGGCATTATCATTAATTAAAGACAATATTGCCCATCCTTGCTTTGTTTTTTGATCCAATCAATGTATTTTGCAACGACAGTATAGACACCTGAAATAAGTAAAATTAAATGTTATAAAATATAATATAATTAAGCTGGCAGAAACTGAATCCGATAAGCTGAAGGCAGGGTAAAACGGCGCATATTAGTATAGCTAGAGGACTATGTCCTATGTCCAGCAGTGGACTATGATAAGCTGATTATGATGAAAAATGTAATAACCTACCTAAGGTTTTAAATAAATTTAATTTTCTTCTGTCAAAAAGGTGGGACAACTTTTATAACGTCCTAACTTTTGGCGATAATTTACTTTCAATTGTAAGTAGTTTGTAGTTATCGTTATTTGCAGGCACCTATTTGCACTTACGTCAAATTAGTCCTATCCTGCTCTGAGGTGAAACTTGAATAACTCTTATAATTTAGTCATTTTATTTTCAGACGTATTTATGGTAAAAATGACACATTCGAAGTAATTTATAATAGGTAACAGTACTATTAAAGCTTCATTAGCCACTCAATTGCTTCATGTAGCTTTTGTTACATGTCATAACTCTTATTTTACATAGACGTAGAGTCTATCGCAAAAATCAAAGCAAGTGAGTGGTTAGGTGTAATCCTTTCGATATATATAAAATACCGAGAACTTTGGAATATTCCAGTCATCAATTATTATAACAACCACTATTATAATTATAATTTTTATAAGAAAACATAATTGTACTTACCAGGGTAATCCGGCATTGCACAATCAATCCCCCATGACACGATTCCTAAAAATAACGATTCTCATTTAAGTAGGTAGTAAAATGCCCTACAAATAATGCGCTTTCATGATTTTGTATGTTTGGTAAATTGGACATACTCTTAACGTATTATTAGATTAGTTACTCGTAGACTTAACTGTCTCGAAATAAAGGACAGTTTGACAAACAAAAGGACAGATGATTAAAAAAGTGGGTTCCATTTTTTCTTTTGGACGCGGAACCCTAAAAAGATGTCTAATCAATAATCATTTTACTATAGTCTGACACGAAAGGGATACCTAGTAGTTATACTTACTCAACGATGAAAGAAATAAAGAAAAGTGAAATATACTAACCAACATGATACCACTTCCGATTACCAGTGCTAGAGTGAGTAGAAAACAGGGGCCCACCACTGTCGCCCTGTTGGTTGAAATCATGCTTAGATATTTCTAATATTAGTAAACTTGCTTAATGTATACTGCCTGCATCTTACAGTTCCATAATTTGAACTAAAAATGAACTAACTGCAAATTGCATTATTTTTGTATTATATTTAATATTTTACATTTTATAGCGTGTTGAGCTACGCGATTGCGTTGAGTGTTAGGCGCAGCTTAGTCTTCAAGTAATTTCATTCTAATCTACATTTTACACTAATTTAATTTATGTGACATTTATGTAGCTGGCTAAATATTTATTAATGTAAGCCATACGATTAAATCAATATAGTGCGGGACAACGATATAGTAGTAGCGATCCGTTCATGAGAATATTCGATTCCCATTACGAAAATGTGGAAGTTATTAGATAGGTACTTTTTTCTAATAATTGAATATCTCAACGAACTACTTCTATGTTTTGATTACAGCTTGTATAGATTTCATTACGACGTTTTATTTTCTTGTCATGTTAAAAATTTCATCAGTATTTAACTCCTCATGTGCCAGTTCTTCTTCCTAATAGTTTCCTCATACGTTGATTCATATTCTGGTATAATGGAAGGTGGACTCTATTTAAGTATAAAGTTTTTTGCTCACCTGACAAGCATCTTTGCCATATGCGTACGCGCACATCATCGTGTCGCTAACGAGATTATCCTTGTAAATTTGAGTCTTCCTGCATTTTTCTTGTGGCACTACCTTCACTTTCGTCTCTAATAAGTGCCTGGAGGAAGTTAGGGCTCCTTGTCTTATCTTGCCCCAACCGGCAACAGTTAAGGGTAGACTGTCAAAGTTCATGTCTATAAACATATTACTCACATTAATGTAGTAGTTTACACCGCACATACCTATATGAGTATTTGGGGTTCCAAGGTACTACGGCTATACAGGATGTATCAGCCACAGAAAACCTCACATGTCATAAGGAAATTTTACTATAGGTCCAACCCCGAAATCGCAATAAGAAAATTGCCTGTTTCATACATTTTTTGTGTGAAGTTGACATTTTGAAGGTATAAGAGAGGTTTGATTAATACACTCATTTAACGTCAATTTGGGCAGGTATCGACATTGTTACTGTCAGCATAATGCCTAGCTAGTACCTTCTGTCATTCCATTTTCGCCAATTACACCCCAAAACCTCTACTTAGTTACACTTATCAGTAACCCTGAATGATCGGTTAAGCATATTTTACAGGAAACTGATTACGACGCTCTGGAGTTATCTAATAATAGTACCGCTCTAAAAAAAATGTTGACTTTGTTGATGTTTGTGAACTTATGAAGGTCGCCGAACACGCTGGATGCAGGTCGCATCTAACCGGTAGGTACATGTGGAGGTCCAGAGGGGAGGCCTATGTTCAGCAGTGGACGTCTCATGGCTGAGATGATGATGATGATGTTTGTAAATATGGCGCTCGAATACCGAGTGCGAGCAATACAGCCGATCCGAAAAATATTACAGCTCACAAACCGTATGTAACTTTATAGAGCACTTTTATACTTTATCGTGATAACTTACAATGTGATCGTCTATCAAAAAAAACTATGAATGCCACTAAATTCGACGTCATCGTTCTTAATATCTTATAGTTTTTAATTTTAAATCTCCTTATTTGGACATATTGCGAACTACAAATCAAATTATTTATTAACTAAATATTTTGATTTGTACTTTTAATTTTTCTCCAGTAGTCACACTACTTAATACTATATAAATTATAAATATTAGATGTCATATACTAAAGAAAAACGACCAACAGGCTAAAGCCGCGAAAGCTGAGTACGTGGGTTCGATCCCCACCTCGGACATAGGTGATCTTGGTCGTTTTTCTTTAGTATATGACATCTAATATTTATAATTTATATAGTATTAAGAAGTGTGACTACTGGAGAAAAATTAAAAGTACAAATCAAAATATTTAGTTAATAAATAATTTGATTTGTAGTTCGCAATATGTTCAATAGATGGCAGCACCAGTTCTCTCTAGCTATTCTAGAAAACTGTAAAGTATTCTAAATAGGAGGTGGCAGGCATGTATTGCTTACCCTCAGAGAATGGTCAAAGGCGCCTAGCCTTGTAAGGGATTGCATATACCCGAGAAATTTGACCGGTGGTTGCTAAGACCGAGTGGCCGAGGGGTACAGGCATCAGCCGCGAAAGCTGAGTACGTGGATTCGATCCGCACCTCGGACATAGGTGATCTTGGTCGTTTTTCTTTAGTATATGACATCTAATATTTATAACTCCTTATTTGGATTGACCATATCATATATTTCCTTAGTTCCCTTAATTTCCCGTATTGTGTACGGGATATTATTATCATAATTAAGTATAAAGTGCCTTAACGCTTTACCTTCGTCCGGTAAGCAAATGGGGCGAACTTTGTCATCGAACTTTATCCTCCTATCGAGTGTAAGCACTGCAAGGTCATTGATGTCTCTCACAGCGTTGGAGGTAAAATGGGGGTGTTTGATGCCATTGCTTACTCTCCTAATTTCGAACGTGTTGTCCAAGCGATCGTGCATACCCACGTGCACTTTTAGATCTCGAAAGTGAACGCTGAAATTATATAGCACAAGCATTATAAAGAATAGTACTTATGTTAGGATATTTATATGATAGAGGTCATATAAAACTCTATCATAATTTTGGCCGCCAAAAAGACATCAACGAGTGCTGAAACCTCCACCAAACCTAACTGCATAAATGACATCAACGCATCACTTCGTTTCTTTTGAACTTTATTTATTTTAAGATACATCTAATTTTAGTTGTAAGTAAATACAAAAGTTTAAAAATTGTACATGTATTGGCCTTTTGAATATCCTTGAACAAAATAAAACAGAAAAAAGATTTGTTCGTGTACTTCGTTATAACTGAACAAAACATACACTGTACAAAATGCACGTCAACAGGAATGAACGGCGTAATTCAGCGCTGATCTGTCGATGAGGGGCCAAAACTACAAAACTTTACAAACGTACAATTCTATAAAAGTTAAAAATATTGTATGGTAATTTATACAATTTTGTCGAATTGTACGTTTGTAAAGTTTGGTGGGATAGGCCACAGCAGAATGATTACTGCATTGGTGAACTGAGAATTAGCAATTTCGTAAATTATAAGTATTACCCAAATGTAATGCAATGGCCAGCGGTGAGGATGTGCAGATCAGATATGATGGCGCCACCACAGTGCAGCTTGGAGCCCAGCATCAGTGCCACCAGCCAGGGGTACTGGTGCGGCTGAGCTGTGCTTCCGCCCACTATGCGGCGATTTGTGCCCGCGATGCCGCATTCTGTATAGCAGATAAGAGTTTATTTGCTTAATAAGCCCAATTTTTTATTTAAAGAGGTATGTAAATATTTTATTGCTATTATATCACGTATAACACATATTCTCTTCAAACTGCAATGGCAGCTGTGTAGGCTTTTCAAAGCATATTATACAGCTAAGCATAATTTGAAAAGTTAATGAATGCTACTTGCTTAACATTAACTGGCAGAAATCGCCGAATGAAAACATTACTCTACAACTCTACATACATATAGATATTTGTAAGGTTGCTTATTTGGTAGTCCCAGGTGGGCGGACGATCGGCACGGTGACCTACGATTTCATTTCGGGTCTGAAACTAGGGCAAGACCGCCAAGACGACACAAATTCACAAAATCTAGGTTGCCAATTGACTCAACACCTAGTCTTTGCCATTTTTGAATATTAAATTGATTTGATTGTTTTAGTAGATGTCGATTAAACACTTTGTATGAGTATTATACCCACATAATATACAATGATATCATTCTCATAAATATTTACAGTTTCATCGGTTACATAAAAGTACCGATAGCAACAAAACGTTTATTAAAATGTCGTAGAAATTTAATGAATAAATATACAATAATTAAGAAATTAAGGTACATAAAATACTGTCGGTAAGTAAATACGAGGTTATTAAAATCCAGTAGCAGATAAGATCATGGTCGTTCTATGAAAATATTTAACGTATCGTACGTTACCACATCTTTGATTTTAACCAGCTTCAAACGACAGTTCATTACTTCATTATTTGCGTATCGTACTTGCGGCAGACTTTGTTTGAAACAACAATGGTAGGTGTTATCATTCTCCAATGAGTGGGTGGAAAATGTATTAAAAACTTCAATCGAATGTAAAAAAAAAGCAACTTATTTGTTTAACCACATTGTCGAATTTACATATCTTTGTTCTAAAGCGTTCAAGCTAGTTACGAGATCCGAACAAAATTTTTGCAATACAAAAGTTATTAATTATGTTCAACTAACACTCACACGTCACCAACATGAAATACAAATCACATATCTAATCAGTACCCTTGCGAAGCCGCTGAGCTTCACCAGCAGGCAACCAAATTGCTGTAATCGAGGATAATACCAACTAAGGCTCAGCTTGAATAAAATGTCTTGCGTAGATGACTTTTTCGTCCACTGTCCAAAGGCATTCGGGCAGTTTTCTTCTGCTTGTCGCATTTCTAAATTGATTCTTCAAAATTTTATGGGTAGTTCCTATATTTTACGTGGTTTAGGTATTCGGTATTTGGCGTTACAACGGTTCATTAGGCCAAACATAGGGTGGAACCTCGCATCACGCATTAGATAAAATTATAAATTATATTTCAGGAGTTAGCTAAGTTCTATAATTACCACATGACGAGTTGTATCTCTGCCCGTAAACCTAGAAATAAACATTAATATCAAATCATTATTTTATGCGAACATCAAACCCCGATTAAACAGACACGGGGTCCTTTGCACATTCTTTGGTGAATTACAAGTATTTTAAAATATTTATTACCTTTGAAAAAAAAAAACCCTTTTCTAGCAGTATGTTTAGCCGTCCTTGCGGACGTTGAATTTAGTTATGTTCTATTTTGGCAGATATCAATTATTTTTTAACTGCAAGAACACGAATTTTTAGAATTGAAGCGCGGGGGTTTCTTGTGTGCGGGGCAATCAAGTCAGTTCATGAGACTTTTTGTAATTCTGGTCAAAATTTACCCAGCTGCATCGCATCATTATCACAAATTAGACAAGACTAAAGTAGGAAGCTATTTGTATTTTGCGCGATATTTAGTAGTGCTTTTGAATATTTAATGCAATGGCAACTGGTAATGTGATGTAGCGTAATGTTCGTTCAGGGTGTTCCAAAAACAAACGATAGATATAAAATCAATGAAAAATGGTTATTTCTTCGTTAGATTTTAGTATTTCTTCATTAAATCATAAATTCATAATTTTTGGGACACTCGGTACTTAGTGGACACATGTCCACGCCCTATTTTGCCTCACCAGCTGTAAACATACTTCACAATAACTCACCAACTCTACCGAGAAGTAAATTATAAACAGTATATACGAAAACATTAGACGAGGTTTATGTTTGAGGGACAAATAGGCCAGTTCAGCATCGTTGCAAACGATTCATAGCCATAAAGTGGACGACGGTTAAATTTTAATTAAAAATTTAAATTATTTTAGGCTCGTGCATTGTAATTTGGTGTCCATTTTAGCTTTAGGTAGTTTAGGTATTTTGTTATGTAAATAAGTCAAAGATATTTGTTTGAGTGATTTTGATGTTGATCATCAAAAATGTCTACGCTAACAGCAATGAAAATTAGTCTATGGAATATTGTGTTTTCATGAGATATTGAAAGATAGGTAGGTACTAATTTTAGAATTCGTAGGATATAGATTACCTTCTTAGCCTTCTTATACAATACCAATCTTTGATAAGACTTTCGTCCAATATTTTTCGTATTGATACATATTCTACTAATATTACGACTATTACGAGTACCCAAACAATTTACGATAGTAGTAGGCTATCCATTCGAATAGTAGTTATATATGAGTTGGCAAATCGTTTACTATAGCGTTTAGTTTACTCTGTATGTAATTATGTAGGTACATAAAGTAGTTCATCAGTCTCATCATACTCGTTCCAATAGATCAGTTTGAGGGTGATAGACTGATTTCCGTATTGAGTAAACGCTATCCTAACTTGCCAACTCGTGGTACGGCTACAGTATGCGTACCATAAGCTGCGACCGCTACTTACTTTAATGTGATGTGATGTGAAAATGTAAAGGTGCATTTAGACCAATCGGGCATTCGCTCATTCTATCCCCCACTCTACGAAATTCATTCGTTACACAAAACATGATTCGTCGAAACTTGTTGACTTCGTAGAGTCGGGGATAGAATGAGCCAATGCTCTTTAGGTCTTAAGGCACCTTCATGAAACAGCGGTATCGGCAATGCAAAACAATAAAAAACTCGCTCACCAATTGTATCACAACGCTATTGAAGGAATTAAATTATACCAACCGAGCTGCATAAATATGTAACTTCTGTTCTTTAGCGGATCTTGAACTGTTTTACAATCTGCAGAAACCAATATTTTAGTTCCTATTTGGGTACCTCATCAAAGTTTAGAGTGTAGTAACATATAGCCGTAAGTTATCTGGCTTTACCATGTCCATATCCATGTTGAAAGTACAAATTCCTGACTATACATACATATAAGTATATTATTACTACACTCTAAACTTTGATGAGGTTGCCGTCTAAGCTACTGAAACCTATGTAATGGAAACTCAACAAATTAACGGGGAACCAGACTAAAAGGCGCAAAAGGTAATAAATGTGGAAGGGTAATTAAAACAACGCATTAAAACTGAGATTCTACATGGACGACCGAGCTTGGTGTGTGAAATCGAAAACACGCGTTTTTAGTGAGATAAGGCCACTGTATGTAAGTACGAATCTAGTTCGTTTATTTACATGCAAGAATATCATACAGTCAAGTGCAAAAAGAAGTATCGAAAGAATCCGCTCATAAATATGTTATGACATTCTTATTACACAGTATTAGAGTGCACTGGGACATATTTTTAAACATTTTTGTGTTTTATTTTGTCTTTGACTACCTATACAAGAAATTTCATGAAAGCCCATTCCCCTGAGATCCTCGAAACAGAGCCGGATTAAACAGGCGCGGGGCCCGTAGCACATTTTATAGCGGGGCGTCTGGTTGTTGGTTCGAAGTTATAGAGGCGCGAGATAAATATTAAATTATTTTATAGTATTTTATGCAACCGTTGTTTAAGAGAGATCAAAAAAGGTGAGTGGCGTGGGTAACAATTTAAGGCGTAGTCGAAAATTGTTATTAAAGACGCCACGAGCATTTTTTGACTCAGTTAAACAATGTTGCATACAACACTTTTTCTAAGACCACAGACTTATTCTAAAATAAAATTGTAAATTTGAGAAATATACTTAGTTAAACACAATTTTATTAATAATCAAACTCGGGCAGGAGACGTCACAATTAAAAAGGAAAGCTCCTCTATGGTTTACTATTCATCAGAAATTATATTTAAAATTAGGTTGGCAACCATGTATTTCATCACGTCTTGTACACAGGAAGTGTCTTAAAATCCAAAAACGCACTGTGTGAATGCCCGCAAGCGTTTATAGGACTCGAAATCTATAAGGTAAGGGTAAACTCTCGCAATCCAACGTCCTGAATGAGGCTTAGAAGGAGCTGTATGCGTATGCACATTAGGTGAAAAACATAAGAAAGTGACCTGTTATAAGTCGTAGTAAACAGAATTTATATGGCAATTATTAAAATATGGATATCAAGACATAAGACCGGTCACAAATTTATGAATAACGTCTCGGGACACTCGCCTTATTTGGTAGATTTTGAGGACATTCAGATAATTGAATCTTAATCTTTGATCACTGACATATTAAAAAATAACCGTTCGATAAACAATCTAATAAATCTAGTAGTCTTAACGTAAAGTATTGTAAAGCCTTACTAGAAACCAGCACGTAGAAACAAAAATAAGACGAATATATTTTAAATGTTATCGAAGAGAAATTTCTGAATTATCATAAGCATTAGCGATTCCTAAATTTTGTTTCAAAAGTGTCAAATACATATTACAATGAAAAGATGCTCCCCCCGTCAATATTTCAAGCATACACAAGACAAGATCCACCCTAATAGTTATGTTACTGACAAACGTCAAGCCTCAAATAAGTGGATATAAATAATTCCACCAAACATTCAGACATTTTTGCCACAAATGTCACCGTGAGATTGTGAAACCAGCTTAGCATACTTAGTACTTAAATAATCGGTCGCAGTATTAATAAAAATTGTTCCTATAGGATTTTTATAATTTAACAAATATTTTATAAGTTTCGGTAACATTTACCTACACCTATCGATGTTTATTTCTTCAATTCCTCGTTAACAGTATAAAATTCTCTGTCTGTTACAAATGTCTATTACAGTTTGACAAATTTAACATTGTATCTTTATTATAGACGCATACCCATCTGCACCCGTATACAAAATAATAAATTTCCAAAAGCTTTAAAATAATTCGACATTTACCTTGTTGAAATGATTCATAACGACAAAAAACCTTTCCAACTACCTAAAATTATCGGAACGGACTATTCATACAAGCATAAAATAGTTTGGAAGAACGCTATTGGATTCCTGATACTACATATTTTTGCAGTGTGGGGTATTATAATTATGTTAACTGGGGGTGTGAGCTTGCTAGCTTTAGTGTCGTGTAAGTATGATTCATTTCTATGTCAGTACGTTCGTTCAACATTGAATTAATGTCATTTTATTTATAGACTCATTTGTTTGTCTGTACCCTCGTGTAGTACTCGAATATATTAATGCTGCTCATTCCCAGCATTACGCGAGTATGAGCAGGATGGATAGTAGAGTAGGTAAGTAAGTAAATCTGCATGGACATCTTTTATTGGCTTTGTTTACTGTACACTCAGTTTTTGTAAATTTCTCATGTACTGCTGTTGATGCCTCATATAAATAAAATAAATAAATAAACAGTACTTAAGTGCGGCGCAAATTCATGCACGCACACAGTTTATGCGCCCCTGCTATAAGTATAGATACTAGATATATTTTATGAATATATAAAATCGTATTATTATTTCCAGTTATTCTAGTCGGTCAAGTAGGAGGTTATGGAATTACAATTGGGGCACATAGGCTTTACACCCATAAATCGTTTAAGGCCACGCCATTCCTTAGAGCAATACTTATTTTGGCTCATACCACTGCCGGACAAGTAAGTAATCCCCATTTAAATAAGACTAGTAATATTTGCTTAGATTGTTAGCTAAAAAGGCAAGAGAAGGTTCCTCTTGATTGCATAAGTTTCTCCCCATAAGTTTGGTAGGTACATCACAGAGAATGGGAAAGTACGAGTAGCTAAGACTGTAGGGGAAATCCGCAATGAAACGGAGGCGTTATGGAACGGTCACTTTTTTTTCTTATTTATTTCGTAAGCCATACATCTTATGATTAAGTCGGCGAACGGACAATATTTGATCTCTTTAAAAAATCTGAACGAACATATAATTTTTTTTTTGGTTATTGGCAACACTGGTGACCATATAAATAATGCACCTATGGTCTGATGACCATATAAGACTTATGTCTTGCTAATAACCAAAACCAAAAAAAAAGAATATGCTCGTTCAAATTTTATAAAGAGATCAATAGTGTCCGTTTCGTAACGAGTTCGTTTCATTGCGGATTCCCTCTACCTGGTTTAATGTAAGTAGCTGCTTTCAGAGTACTAAAGATCTTCAGTTAAATGGCATGAGAGTTTCATTACACAGCTGTAGTATAATGATTGACGACTCCATTAATTACATGTCAATAGTCAGTAATAAAGAAAATTGTATGCAAGTACATGATTTTTATCTGGCTTGGGCTCGAAAAATGTAAGAGAGACACTGTAGATCTTATTCGACCTAAATATGACTCTCATCTAAGGACCACGCCTAGGTAATGCAATATCAGTTCATAGTGCCACAAAAAACTTACACCTGGTTACTATTTGATGTAATATTTAAAATACACGCGGAATACTGCACTGCACAAATCAGACACTGAGAACTTAAACCTTTCGTATGCTTGGCAGTAGATCTACTCCATTACAATTTGACTTTATGCAATAGCCGTCAAAGTTAAATTTTGATTGAATTGCTTGGTGGTAACGCATACTAAAGGTTAATGAATGTATCTTCTGATTCTGACCCTGATAAGCCAAATTTTGTAGAATTCGATGTTCATCTGGGTTCGAGACCACCGTCTGCACCACCGGTACTCTGACACAGACGCCGACCCGCACAACTCCAAACGAGGGTTTTTCTTCTGCCACATCGGCTGGCTCATGAGCAAGAAACATCCTTACGTCACTGAACTAGGGAGAAAGATAGACATGAATGATCTAGAATCCGACTGGATGGTTATGTATCAGAAGAAGTAAGATTATGCTTATTGGTAATTCATTACATCATACCTATGAGACGCATTAGGAGGTAATTGTCCATAATCGCCACGCTGGGCAAGCGGATTAGCGATCGCAGTAATGCGTCCACTATGATGACGCTGCTGCCCATCATCAGTCTTTTATCAAATAATGATAAGTGTCACTTCAATCCCTTAGTCGAATCTTACGACACCCGCAGGAGGAGTTGGGGTGGTGACAAATGTATTCTTACTGCCGTCACCACACGGCCGAAAATAATTCAGTACGGAAATAATTTAAAGATCAGTCCAGATTGACCAAAGTTTGAGCTAGCTGAACTAACGTGAAGAAACACAGAAAACAGTTTCAGAAGACAAGATCCTCTTTAAAACGTTTGTGTTGATTTTCCTCACTGTATTTCAGATACTACTATGTATTGTATCTTCTGATGGCCGTGTTTCTCCCGGTTTGGGTCCCAGTGCACTATTTTGGAGAGTCCTGGTGGAATTCGCTCCTGGTGTGCTACTTTGCCCGATATACGCTACAAATAAATATGACCTGGCTGGTAAACAGTGCTGCCCATCTTTGGGGTACCAGACCTTATGACAAGTTAGTGAAACTTATCAACATAAATTTTTGTATTGCTGTCAAAATTAGTTCAGGCAGAACTGAAATACCATCATTTTTAACCATTTCACTTCAGTGTTTATCATCGTATTTTTTCTTCAAAATATATAAATGGGCGCGGAATATATAATGACTCGCCAAAGCTCGTATTTAACAACAATTTTTTTTCCTACAATTTTTTTTTTTCTAGGAGCCTGCAACCTGTAGAATCGTGGTTTGTTTCTTTAGTAGCCTTAGGAGAAGGTTGGCACAACTACCACCACATCTTCCCTTGGGATTACAAAGCAGCAGAATTATCCTCCAAGCTCAACCCATCTGCAAAAATTATACAGTTTTTCGAAAAAATGGGACTAGCATACAACTTAAAATCTGCTACTCCGGAAATGGTAAGTACTTAGTACTTATGACATAAAAAATGAATATCTAGAAAAGAAAATTATTTACTGAATAAACCGGTACATACCGCAATAAAAACAATCCGAGGGAACTTAATTACCAAACACACGTACAGGAACACAAAGTGGAAATATAAGAATAAAAACGATAAATATGTTGGTCCTGTCACAATAAATAAATAGCCTCCACTGGACATATGCTCTGATCTGACATACCTAAGCATGTCACAGCGCTAAGTAGTCTTCTGTGAAGCCCGGGCCTAGCAAAATAGAAGTACCAATTACTAATACAAGACTTTAAGTTTTGTTATTGTTGTTGTTCTCTGGCTATTTTTTCTGCAACTCGACATTAAACGTCAGGCGTCGTCGTCGCCTATTTTGCGTGGTCCCAACGCTGGCCCAGTACTTGTTGGGGACTTCAGATACACCCTTGAATTTCTTGGCAAGTGTATGCAGGTTTCCTCGCGATGCTTACTTTCACCATAAAGCACTTGTGAATATCAAAATGATATTACGTAGGTACATAAGTTTTTGAAAAACA
>JALPQI010020647.1:0-19661 GCA_025490895.1 Thaumatotibia leucotreta | reverse complement strand
TGTAGAGACACTTGTACCTCATCATGATCATCATTTCAGCCATTAATCGCCCACTGCTGAGCATAGGCCTCTCTTTTCGTACGCCACTCATTTCGGATCTGAGCCAATCTAACCCAGAAATGTCCCGCAATCTTACGAATGTCGTTGACCCAACGAGCCAACGGACGCCCAGGGGCTCTTTCATCCGAAATAGGCCACCACTTGTAACCTACAACCCACCTTGGCTAGTATCTGTGTCTTGATATGCTCGTCTCGGAGAGACGGGTGCGCGGCGGTCGCCGCCGTCGTTCCGCGCGCTCACACGCTACTTGTACCTTGCAGAGTCACTTGTACCTACCTTGGCTAGTATCTGTGTCTTGATATGCTCGTCTCGGAGAGACGGGTGCGCGGTGGTCGCCGCCGTCGTTCCGCGCGCTCACACGCTACTTGTATCTTGTAGACTAGACACTTGTACCTTGCAGAGACACTTGTACCTACCTTGGCTAGTATCTGTGTCTTGATATGCTCGTCTCGGAGAGACGGGTGCGCGGCGGTCGCCGCCGTCGTTCCGCGCGCTCACACGCTACTTGTATCTTGTAGACTAGACTTGTACCTTGCAGCGCCACACACGAGCAGCCACTTGTACCTTGCAGAGACACTTGTACTCACCTTGGCTAGTATCTGTGTCTTGATATGCTCGTCTCGGAGAGACGGGTGCGCGGCGGTCGCCGCCGTCGTTCCGCGCGCTCACACGCTACTTGTACCTTGTAGAGACACTTGTACCTTGCAGAGACACTTGTAGCCACCGTGGCTAGTATCTGTGTCTTGATATGCTCGTCTCGGAGAGACGGGTGCGCGGCGGTCGCCGCCGTCGTTCCGCGCGCTCATACGCTACTTGTACCTTGTAGAGACACTTGTACCTTGCAGAGACACTTGAACCCACCTTGGCTAGTATCTGTGTCTTGATATGCTCGTCTCGGAGAGACGGGTGCGCGGCGGTCGCCGCCGTCGTTCCGCGCGCTCACACGCTACTTGTACCCACCTTGGCTAGTATCTGTGTCTTGATATGCTCGTCTCGGAGAGACGCGTGCGCGGCGGTCGCCGCCGTCGTTCCGCGCGCTCATACGCTACTTGTACCTTGTAGAGACACTTGTACCTTGCAGAGACACTTGTACCCACCGTGGCTAGTATCTGTGTCTCGATATGCTCGTCTCGGAGAGACGGGTGCGCGGTGGTCGCCGCCGTCGTTCCACGCGCTCACACGCTACTTGTACCCACCTTGGCTAGTATCTGTGTCTTGATATGCTCGTCTCGGAGAGACGCGTGCGCGGCGGTCGCCGCCGTCGTTCCGCGCGCTCATACGCTACTTGTACCTTGTAGAGACACTTGTACCTTGCAGAGACACTTGTACCCACCGTGGCTAGTATCTGTGTCTCGATATGCTCGTCTCGGAGAGACGGGTGCGCGGTGGTCGCCGCCGTCGTTCCGCGCGCTCACACGCTACTTGTACCCACCTTGGCTAGTATCTGTGTCTTGATATGCTCGTCTCGGAGAGACGCGTGCGCGGCGGTCGCCGCCGTCGTTCCGCGCGCTCATACGCTACTTGTACCTTGTAGAGACACTTGTACCTTGCAGAGACACTTGTACCCACCGTGGCTAGTATCTGTGTCTCGATATGCTCGTCTCGGAGAGACGGGTGCGCGGTGGTCGCCGCCGTCGTTCCGCGCGCTCACACGCTACTTGTACCCACCTTGGCTAGTATCTGTGTCTTGATATGCTCGTCTCGGAGAGACGCGTGCGCGGCGGTCGCCGCCGTCGTTCCGCGCGCTCATACGCTACTTGTACCTTGTAGAGACACTTGTACCTTGCAGAGACACTTGTACCCACCGTGGCTAGTATCTGTGTCTCGATATGCTCGTCTCGGAGAGACGGGTGCGCGGTGGTCGCCGCCGTCGTTCCGCGCGCTCACACGCTACTTGTACCCACCTTGGCTAGTATCTGTGTCTTGATATGCTCGTCTCGGAGAGACGCGTGCGCGGCGGTCGCCGCCGTCGTTCCGCGCGCTCATACGCTACTTGTACCTTGTAGAGACACTTGTACCTTGCAGAGACACTTGTACCCACCGTGGCTAGTATCTGTGTCTCGATATGCTCGTCTCGGAGAGACGGGTGCGCGGTGGTCGCCGCCGTCGTTCCACGCGCTCACACGCTACTTGTACCCACCTTGGCTAGTATCTGTGTCTTGATATGCTCGTCTCGGAGAGACGCGTGCGCGGCGGTCGCCGCCGTCGTTCCGCGCGCTCATACGCTACTTGTACCTTGTAGAGACACTTGTACCTTGCAGAGACACTTGTACCCACCGTGGCTAGTATCTGTGTCTCGATATGCTCGTCTCGGAGAGACGGGTGCGCGGTGGTCGCCGCCGTCGTTCCGCGCGCTCACACGCTACTTGTACCCACCTTGGCTAGTATCTGTGTCTTGATATGCTCGTCTCGGAGAGACGCGTGCGCGGCGGTCGCCGCCGTCGTTCCGCGCGCTCATACGCTACTTGTACCTTGTAGAGACACTTGTACCTTGCAGAGACACTTGTACCCACCGTGGCTAGTATCTGTGTCTCGATATGCTCGTCTCGGAGAGACGGGTGCGCGGTGGTCGCCGCCGTCGTTCCGCGCGCTCACACGCTACTTGTACCCACCTTGGCTAGTATCTGTGTCTTGATATGCTCGTCTCGGAGAGACGCGTGCGCGGCGGTCGCCGCCGTCGTTCCGCGCGCTCATACGCTACTTGTACCTTGTAGAGACACTTGTACCTTGCAGAGACACTTGTACCCACCGTGGCTAGTATCTGTGTCTCGATATGCTCGTCTCGGAGAGACGGGTGCGCGGTGGTCGCCGCCGTCGTTCCGCGCGCTCACACGCTACTTGTACCCACCTTGGCTAGTATCTGTGTCTTGATATGCTCGTCTCGGAGAGACGCGTGCGCGGCGGTCGCCGCCGTCGTTCCGCGCGCTCATACGCTACTTGTACCTTGTAGAGACACTTGTACCTTGCAGAGACACTTGTACCCACCTTGGCTAGTATCTGTGTCTTGATATGCTCGTCTCGGAGAGACGGGTGCGCGGCGGTCGCCGCCGTCGTTCCGCGCGCTCACACGCTACTTGTACCTTGTAGAGACACTTGTACCTTGCAGAGACACTTGTACCCACCGTGGCTAGTATCTGTGTCTTGATATGCTCGTCTCGGAGAGACGGGTGCGCGGCGGTCGCCGCCGTCGTTCCGCGCGCTCATACGCTACTTGTACCTTGTAGAGACACTTGTACCTTGCAGAGACACTTGAACCCACCTTGGCTAGTATCTGTGTCTTGATATGCTCGTCTCGGAGAGACGGGTGCGCGTGGGTCGCCGCCGTCGTTCCGCGCGCTCACACGCTACTTGTACCTTGTAGACTAGACACTTGTACCTTGCAGAGGCACTTTTACCTACCTTGTCTAGTATTTGTGTCTTGATATGCTCGTCTCGGAGAGACGGGTGCGCGGCGGTCGCCGCCATCGTTCCGCGCGCTCACACGCTACTTGTACCCACCTTGGCTAGTATCTGTGTCTTGATATGCTCGTCTCGGAGAGACGGGTGCGCGGCGGTCGCCGCCGTCGTTCAGCGGGCTCACACGCTACTTGTACCTTGCAGGCACACTTGTACCTATCTTGGCTAGTATCTGTGTCTTGATATGCTCGTCTCGGAGAGACGGGTACGCGGCGGTCGCCGCCGTCGTTCCGCGCGCTCACACGCTACTTGTACCTTATAGACTAGACACTTGTACCTTGCAGAGACACTTGTACCTTGCAGAGACACTTGTACCTACCTTGGCTAGTATCTGTGTCTTGATATGCTCGTCTCGGAGAGACGGGTGCGCGGCGGTCGCCGCCGTCGTTCCGCGCGCTCACACGCTACTTGTACCTTGTAGACTAGACACTTGTATCTACCTTGGCTAGTATCTGTGTCTTGATATACTCGTTTCGGAGAGACGGGTGCGCAGCGGTCGCCGCCGTCGTTCTGCGGGCTCACACGCTACTTGTACCTTGCAGAGACACTTGTACCTACCTTGGTTAGTATCTGTGTCTTGATATGCTCGTCTCGGAGAGGCGGGTGCGCGGCGGTCGCCGCCGTCGTTCCGCGCGCTCACACGCTACTTGTACCTTGTAGACTAGACACTTGTACCTTGCAGAGGCACTTGTACCTACCTTGGCTAGTATCTGTGTCTTGATATGCTCGTCTCGGAGAGACGGGTGCGCGGCGGTCGCCGCCGTCGTTCCGCGCGCTCACACGCTACTTGTACCTTGTAGACTAGACACTTGTACCTTGCAGAGACACTTGTACTTACTTTGGCTAGTATCTGTGTCTTGATATGCTCGTCTCGGAGAGACGGTTGCGCGGCGGTCGCCGCCGTCGTTCCGCGCGCTCACACGCTACTTGTACCCACCTTGGCTAGTATCTGTGTCTTGATATGCTCGTCTCGGAGAGACGGGTGCGCGGCGGTCGCCGCCGTCGTTCCGCGCGCTCACACGCTACTTGTACCTTGCAGAGACACTTGTACCTACCTTGGCTAGTATCTGTGTCTTAATATGCTCGTCTCGGAGAGACGGGTGCGCGGCGGTCGCAGCTATCGTTCCGCGCGCTCATACGCTACTTGTACTCACCTTGGCTAGTATCTGTGTCTTGATATGCTCGTCTCGGAGAGACGGGTGCGCGGCGGTCGCCGCCGTCGTTCCGCGCGCGAGGGCGAGCGCCGCACACACGAGCAGCCAGGCGCGCATCAGCGCCTAGCCGAGGGTGCTCAGCCGGCGCCATTGACGCCGCGCCAGCGCGACATCTCCACGCCTGCAACGTTTAGCTTTTAGTACAAATACTCAATGGTATCGAAAGGGATTAAGCCAAGGGATTATGGGACAAGGCTGATCAGCCTATGATAGTCCACTGCAGGACATAGGCCTCTCCTATTCCCACAGATTCTCAAAAAACCATTAGCTCAAGCAACGTCCGGATCCGGCTGGTATTCGGATGATTTTCAATCATTTTGGTGCGTAGTAAAGATGCCCAAATCGCTCTCAGTCGCTAACGACACGCAACTGTTTTTATCGAACAAATAAAAAAGTTACAAGAAGTGAAAATTACGCTACGCTACTGAGCGTAAGCGGTTTGCATTTTGGCTACTTCGTTATTGCATTGCATTAAACTGTGATGGTACAGCAACTTGAATTAAGTCATCATCATCATCAGCCTAAGATAGTCCAATGCAGGCCATAGGCCTTATTAACTATGCGTAGAGACGCATTAAGAGGTAAATGCCCATATCACCACGCTGGGCAAGCGGATTGGCGATCGCAGTAATGTGTCCACTATGATGACGCTGCTCATCATCAATCTTTTAACAAATAATGCTCAGTGCCACTTCAATCCCTTAGTTGACTCTTACGACACCCGCAGGAGGAATTGGGGTGGTGACAAATGTATTTTTGCTGCCGCTGCCGTCCCCACACAGCCACGTGTAATATTTTAATATGTTTGTAGAAATAATAACACCGCGTTTAATTAGATACACAGGTGTGCTATATTCCTGTTGAACTATCTACTACACACACATATTAACTTCTTTTACTTTATATTTTTCTCACTTTTTCGAACTAAAAAATTTACTCATAACAAGTCTTAAAATGAAGTGCAACAAACGTTCACACAATCTACAAAATGCCTCTATCGAGTCGCGACATCTACTGTAGAATTTAGTAATTGATTATATTTTTAAATAATGTAATAATGTAAATAATGTTATTATCAAAATGCACATCATTAGTGTATTATTGAACCGGCTTATTTACGTATTTAAGTCGATGATTCCTCGACATGTTTCGACCCAATAAGAGGGTCCTCGTCCGGAGCACCCTCAGTCAAAACCCGACGCGTGCAGGTTGAGTACGCGTTGAGCAATTATCGACTTAAATACTTGAGTAACCCGGTTCGATAATATTTTAATATGTTTGAGTCTCACGTTAGTTATAATTTATAAATCTAAAAGTGCAATATATTTCTACAATAAATTACTATTTCCTATCATAATGTGACCAAAATTATGATGGTATCGTGTCTAATCGTTTGTCGGCGTTGCTGTCACGTTCTAACAAATATGCAAGTGCAAAAGTGACGGGTGGCATAATGAATAGATAAAACCTACCTCAAAAACTATAGGTAGAAGATAATTTAATCAAACCAAAAATCGATGATAGAGTTTTTTAATGTGCATAACATATATCTTTTTTAGAATTTTATATCGCGTAGGTTAAAAAATAGAGGGGGGGGGACACATTTTTCAGACTTTGAGAGTTGATATCTCGAAAACAATTTGCTTAAATAAAAATGAGATTAATAAACCTTCATATCATTTTCAAAGACCTTTCTATTAATACAACAAAAAAAAAATTTCTGTCCCTCAGTTACATGTATGGAGGGCCCCCACACCAATGGTTTTTTTTACAATTTAGTATCATAATCCTGTAGCGGTTCATACAACACATATCCTTACCAAATTTCGTTACTGTAGCATTTATAGTTTCCGAGTAAATCGGCTGTGACAGACGGACAGACGGACAGACGGACATGACGAATCTTATAAGGGTTCCCTTTTTGCCATTTTTGCTACGGAAACCTAATAAAACGGGACCATCATAAGCCACCTGTAGGCTTATGTGGTACCGTGTTTAATCGTTTCTCGTTGTTGCCATCACGTTCTAACAAGCAAGTGCTAAAGTGACGCTTAGCACTATAAATAGAGAAAACGGGACCATCATAAGCTACCTGATTTATTTATATTCTAAAATACTTACATGGTTATAATTATCTTTTATTTAGACTCAAGTACTCAACACGTTTTCATTCGCACTAAGTAAACTTTTATTAATAATTCAGATTGTAAAGTTATTTCTATCTTCTAACACATGGGCCGTTATGGGTCCAGTTATGGGCCGTTATGGTTATGTCCCGTTTATCTGCGTCCCGGCAAACGACTGAGGTATCACGGCCCGGGGTTAAATATATAACGGGGTTGTCGCCCACGCAATTATTAATAATATTAGCTAGCCCTGGCAACAGAGGTTTAAGGGTGCTGGATGAGGCTTCGATCAAGTACGCTCCACAGGCTTTGTAGAAGAGCTAGAGTAGAAACAAATATTAAGAAATCACGGTTAAAAGAGCATTTGAACAGCAAATTTGACATCCTTAACCCACTCACGTCGACCAATTTTTTTGGATGATTGTAGTGTTTTATTGACAATTAATCACTTTATCGTAAAAATACGGGGGTCAATTTTTTTTGGTTTCAGGCTTATCTGGGTTAAGTGAGACTTATATTATACAGTTTACAACATCAATTATTGTTATTGAGATTTTGACTTAGTTGATGTTTTTTCTTGTTATACTTAATTCAAGTCTGGCCGTGTGGTGGCGGCAGTAAGAATACATTTGTCACCACCCCAACTGCTCCTGCGGGTGTCGAAAGAGTCGACTAAGGGACTGAAGTGTTACTGACCATTTTACAAGATTGATGATGGGCAGCAGCGTCATCATAGTGGACACATTACTGCGATCATCAATCCGCTTGCCCAGCGTGGCGATTATGGGTATTTACCTCCTAATGAGTTTATACGCATAATTAATAGGAGAGGCCTACGTCTAGCAGTGGACTATCATAGGCTGATCATGATGATGATAAATAAATAAATAAATATCTTGGGACATCTTACACAAATCAACCTAGTCCCACGGTAAGCTCAATTAAGCCTTGTGTTGTGGGTACCAGGGGCGACGATATATATAATAGATAGATACGTATAGATACTTAGATACATACACAGCCATGACCAAGGAACAAACATTTGTGATAAATAAATACACAAAGAATGCCCTCGCCGGGATTCGAACCCGGAACCTCCAGCTTCGTAGGCAGGGTCACTAGGCTACAGAGGCTGACTGGTGATGACGTAATTCAAGTTGCTGTACCTTCCCAGGGTTCATTGATAGTGTACTTAGTTTATTTGTAAGCACCAAATGAAATGCAATGCAATAATGAAGTAGCCAAAATGCAAACCGCTAACGCTCAGTAGCGTAGCGTAATTTTCACTTTTTGTAACTCTTTTTTATTTGTGCGACAATAGTAAATTGTGCATCAAGGGAGGTAAGTACGGAATTACTAACGAGAGTGTTAGAAGCCCGACGCCGTCAGGCGGAGGGCTTTTATGACTCGAGTTAGTATTCCGCTTACCGACCGTGATGCATACAATGTTTTTCATCACACTTGCGGACAAAAAAATAAGTTTTAAGACGAAATATTATTAAATGACGTACTGACATTTCTATTAGTCCATAGGGAATTTCACTTTTCTATTACTCCCGCTACGTGCGCAAGCAATGGCGCGCTTAGACAGTAAGTGTGATGAAAAAACAGTTACGTGTCGTTGGCGACAGAGTGCGATTTTGGCATCTTCACTACGCACCAAAATGCTTGAAAATCATCCGAATACCAGCCGGATCCGGACGCTGCTTGAGATAAAGGTTTTTTGAGAATATGTGGCAACACAAAATATATAACCTGATAAAGTGATAAATGTTCAATACATGTTACATATTTTTGATATGATAAAGGTACATTTTATTAGAGATAAACATCCAATCTACATTAGTTTCAAGAATTATCACAGTTTTTAATATTAGTTAAGTTATTTTAATTTCAAAACCTATTTGCTACAAGCAAATTTTTATTTTGTAATAATAGGAATTTTAATTGCTTCACAACTATCCGATTTATCAGTTCATTCCAGAGATAATAATAAAAAAGACCATAAGTTTTTAAATTTGGTAGTTTTAAGGCTCTTAGATATGTATTTAAGTGTGACAGGATAGTTTCGTTTTAATTATGCACTAGTTTTATTTTTGTATATCAGTTAGATAAGTTATTACGATTTACGATACTGCAATAAAATATTCAGTTTAACCCTTAGGTGCATACAGTATCAAAAACGATACGACCGAAATGACACATGTCGAAATAAGTAATCAATTGCAACTGTCACACTGAGCAACAGAGTTCTAATTGGCATCGATTGTTTATAGAAGTCATTTCAGAAATAAAATGTATGATACCTTATGCACCTAAGGGTTAAAAATATCACATACAACATACAACTAGACATGAAGTGGAGAGAACTGGCACTTGATAAAAATGATTGGATAGAAGGGAGACTTTTGTCCAACAGTGGGACATGAAATAAGATTGAAAACTTGAGAATAAATAAATAGCATGAGCCGAGTAATCATATCCAGTAAACTTACATCCTTCTCTAACAAGGCGTAGGCGACGGCAAAGATCAAAGCACAGACGCGCTGGTAAACTTTGTCGATGAATTTTTATTATACACCTGTAAGGCTTTGAGAGTAGTTTTAAGAGAAAATAAGCTGTCTACAGGTGGTTATAAATAGATGCCCTATTGCTGGCAGAGTCATTTAGGTCTTATAGGGACATTTAGGTCAATCGAGTCAAATAGAAGGACGTGAGACTTTTAATAATTTTGTCACGTTGAATAGGGTGACTGGCTGGGTACTGTAATATTCTCAATCTTTCTTTTGCCAAACCTAAACCAGGTGGCTTGTCATGGTTCCGTTTTATCCGTTTATTGTGCTATGCGTCACTTTCGCACGTGGGTCAAAATTCTCTTCGTTGTCTTATTTTGTGTCCCTATAAAACGTGACGCAGTGGTGATTTTTGTATGAGATGATGTTTTGTTTTCAACTTCTGATGTATGGATTAAAATCTAGCGTGAAAAAGAAATACAAGTGCACCGGATTTTCTTAAAATTCTGAGTTGAAACAGCAACTAATAGCGTGACAGAGTGGTATGAAACAAGACAACGAAAATAATTTTGATCCATTTGTTAGAACGTGACAACTACGACAAACGATTAGATGCGGTACCATCACAAGCCTACAGGTGGCTTATGATGGTCACGATATCGTTAATCATGCTACGTGTCACTTTCGTACCTGCATACTTAGAATGTGACGGCAATAATGATATACGATTTACCGATGGCATCATAAGCCTACTTAATCGCATAAACTTGCGTTTAATATTATCCTGGCCCCAATTTCACCACATTGACAAGTGCTACAATTGTAAATTTACTGTTTCTGCCATCTGGGGCGTTTATAGGCTACAGTTACCGTTTACCATCGGAAGAGCCGTGCGTTTCTTTGCCACCAACATAAAATTTAGTGCAGGAACTTTAGTAAATTAGCTGGAAATAACTACTTTTTGCGAAGCAAAATTACAATTGTCACAAAAAACACGACAATTGTAGCGAAATTCCGACATAAGCCGAACCTCATGTCAAGATTGAATCGGAATTGTACTAAACCTTGCGACAATTGTCACGGGTTTTGGAAAATAAAAAGTAATTTATTAATGATTTAAAAACGTTATTAGTAATTTTTTTTTATTGGTAGCATACAAGCACATGCACCGTCCGATAGTAAGCGGTAGCCATAGCCTACGGAGGCCTGTGACGTCAGTAACAGTGATATTTTACAATTGTCACACTTGTAATTATGGTGAAATAGGGCACTGACGATACACCCGTGGTTGCATACCATCGTACATACCACCACCCCGCCTGGGTGCTTAGCCAAGTTGCTAATCGCTAACGCTTACCTAATAGCGTATCGTAGTTTTCACTCTCTGTCAATCTTTCATATTAGGGCGACAAAGACAGTTAGCTGCTTTTCGTTTACGATTGACGTTTAAGCGTTAGCGATTGGCAACTTGGCGAAGCACCCTGGTCTAGTCGGCCTGCGATCACGGGTATAACGCTATCCTCAAAAATTGAGGATAATATTTTACGTAACTTTCCGCGATTATGTCCCGCTTATCGTTCATTATATGAGTCAAAATCGTATCAAAACAAGACAAATCGCAATTAAATTTCGCAGCTGAAACTCTCGTATTGCCACATGGAACTCAAAGTGAAATTATCGGGTTAGCGACACGGTTCACAACAAAACAGCTTATAAACGGTATATAATTACTAAACTTGTATTTGTACGCCTACGCGATTTCCTTTACTGTTATTCCTATTACATAGGCGAGGTGGTTTTGATTGCTGATTTTGCAATCTGCAGTTAATATATATTTATTTCTTAACCTGTTGCACAAAATAAAAACTTGACGTAGAAAGGGCGGACTTAATGGCATAATGCATTCTCTATAGCGATTTTGGCTGTAAAGGTTTGGTTTGGTTGTGGCTGCAGAGGTTAGAACAGCGAATGCTCTTTTGGTTTGAACGCATCTTTACGTCTGCCCAGAATTATCAGTCAAAACTAACGAGTCAATAAACTCATGACATGAGAATACACACGATGTATTGACACTGCTAACTTCAAATTAGTTCGTTTCTAGATATCTAGTTTGTCTAATTCGGGGAAATTAATGATTTTGACTACGAACTTCCCTGAGGCGTATAGTTAACACGTGGTATTTTCGGTTTAGGCACTAATCTATGTTATTTTGTAATACAAAACACACACCTAGATCAAAACAGTATTAACCCTAAACTTGAAAGAATTTTAAAAAAATGTGCGTTTTAGCCTCCTCGCCCCTGTGTGGAGTAAAAAATTCTGTCTTTAAAAAAAAATACAAAAAGTGGGTCAAAAAGTATGTATCTTTTAAGATACACTGCCAAGTAAGGGTAACTCAAAACTGTTTTTTAGTTTGGGGTAAATTTGAGATCTACGAACTTTGTAGATCACGAATATACCCTTAGCTAAAACACAAATACATTTTGAGTTAATACTGTTTTGATCTAGGTGTGCGGTATTACTAATCACTTGCCTGAATTATTTATTACTTATATTTAGCCCTACTACATAATACAATTTATTTAAAAACGAGCCTTAGAAAATTATTGTAGATAATTTCATCTGCAATGTAAATGAATATCTTATAATTTATAGTGCATTGTTATTATTTTTTTATGTATCAATTTAATGTTAAGTACTAGAAATTAATAATAAAAATACGCCCCTCCCCCACTCGTACAGTGGGAATGATTTTTTTATTTCGCTGTAATCCTATAGTTTTATCGTCGAATATGGTTGAATAAGTCTTAAAAATAATAAGGGCCATAAAATATATTTTTTTTCTGCAGTCAATACTTTCGGATATAACCGCTCCAGAATAAAAAAAATGTGTGCCTCTAGCTTTTGATCCACGGGTCCAAAAATATGAAAAAAAAATCATGAATGAGCATATAGAATACTTTAAAATAAAACTATTTCGAATATAATCGGCCCAACCGTATTTGAAAAGCTACGAAACTCTGCATTAAACATGGCCCGACATGCTCTTGACCGGTTTTTGGGTAATGATACACCATTTTTTTTATTGCGCAATTTTTTTTCACCAGTCCTCGCGAATAGTACGGGCGGCTGGCTTCATAAGGCCAAGTTAGTGAAAACCCTAGTTAGTAAAAACAATTTAACTAGAAGTAAAATTGAAACTTCTGTAAAAGAGATGATAACGTTATTAATGACAGCTAATGAATAGGTTTATGTCTATGTATCGTGCGACACACTATTATAAAAGCATATGTTATATTATATAAATACCATAAAGTCGGTGCTTAAACACCCTTACTTTCAGTAGGCGTTGGCTTCGCGTGGGCGTTTGGAATGAACTAGTGGCTTACAATGCGATATTTGCGGATAACGGAACTGATATCATAATAGATATTACTAATGGGGCCTAATTTGATGAATATTGGAATGCTTTGTTGGCATATAATGTAGCGTGAAAGGTTACTCATATCTATTTTAGAATGAATTATTTTCAGCCCATTTTCGCTTTTCGTCGGAGACAGTGCAATACCGCGTAACTGACACTGGTAAATACTGCGTATAAAATTGAAATAAATAAATATAAATAACTTAGGACAGCTGACACCTAGTCTCTCGGTAACCTCAATTTAAGGCTTGTGTGACCTTTTACAGTTTACAATAAATAAATTATTTACTTACTTTATTTACCATTACATCACTAAATCTTAATTTATCTTTATTCTGACAATTAGAGGCCTTTACATCTCTAGTAGTATAGATATAGATGCATAATAATATTGTGAACTTGTACAATAAGAATTATTTTTGTTTATAATTACTATCCTTTATTTATCTCTCTTTTTAAGTTAGGTTTTTTTATCAAAATGTCTATAAAAGTCATTTTTTAATGTAATAAATTCTTTAACGCATATTATTTTAATAAGATGTATTATTATACAGTTAAAAAAAAAATAAGTCCACCTGAGTTTTTTACTGGTTCCTCTCAGGAACGGTGTAGGGTTAGAATCAGAAGTAGATTTTTTTTCCTCTCTTGATAGTGTCAGACGATTCGAAAATGCTTATTAAGAAGCTTATTTGAATAAAGAATAGTTTGACTTTGACTTTGTGATGTACATTACATAGGTACTAAGCGACTACGAGTATATACCTGTATAATAGATACATATTAGATACTGTAGAATGCGGATGCAAGGGGGTGAAGAAGAAGAGGTGCGAAGTAGCAGCCCGTTTATTGTTTACGGTTTATAACTCAGCCGAACTCACTAGATCTAGGCAACCTAATTTGGGAAAAAGTAGATATACCTATGGCTATTGAGGGAGTACTAAGTCGCTCTCACTTAAGTGCTCAAACCATGGTTGGGTCACCTAAGGTAATTCCTACTGCTTCTCCAATAAACCTCGCTCGCATGTCGAGGGCCACGATTCTGAGTCGGACAAATTAATGATAGCGCGTTCTATCTCGACTACGGGGCCATCTAGCGGCGGACGGTGGAACTACAGTACTGCAGTAGTGCGGTTAATTGCATCGTCGCAGTGTTTGCGCTTGCGCTGCGCGTACCTGCTTGCCTTCATAGCTTGCTGTTTGGTCGCTAGTAGGATGGTTTATAATTTACAATATTTAGATACATAGACAGCCGTGACCAAGGAAACAATATTTGTGATAAATAAATACACAAATAATGCTCTTGCCGGGATTCGAAGCCTCCCATTTCGTAGCCAGGGCCATTACCAAGTAGATGGACAAAATGTATATACATAAAAATCAACTTTGATATGTTTGAACTATTCTAATCTCTCAAAAGCTTGTAACTTGTAATACAAGTGGAAGTCTCTTTTTGACACTATTAATTACATAAAGACTTCCGCTTGTATTACAAGCTTTCGAGAAATGGGCCCCAGGATGTCACGTTCTTTGTTGAGAGATTAATTAAGCTATTTTAGTTAGAAACGCGGTATTAACCGATGCTATAATATATTTGTTTTTTTGTAGTTACGCGGATTTGCTCTATCAGTACTCAGAAGAGTATCTACATAACACCAATTACGCGGTAATGCGATATCCCCGACGATTTGAGTTTCGCGTTTTAACAAATCATGAAAACATTATTATCCGCAATGAAATACGTGACCATCAAAAGCAAGCTCCGCCCTGCTGAAATAGCTCCAGCATAATTATATAACTTGAAGTTTGAGAAAATCTGAAAAATATTTTTTTTTGTCATTTTCATGTCACCAGACCAGTGGAATCGATTTTGATAACAATTTGACAACAGAACACTATTATTTAAGAATATTATAAACCTGGAACTATCAATGCACCGAAGATAATTTTTGAATAATGAAAAAGTTCTCATTCAAAGGTCTTGGTTCTTGTAACAATAAGACGTAATTTATGCAAAAGGGAACCAACCCACATGAATTTTTCATTCTAATTAACACTTTAAATCACAAGAAACAAAGTCAATCGTTAAATTACAGATTCGTGTGTGTAGTGGTATGTAGCTAGCGCTATGTAGTAGGTTAAGCATAGATATAGTTTTAGTACCTAAGCGACTCGATGTAAGGCAGTCATTAAAGAAACGTAAAGCCGACACGTCGTTTGACTCAATATCCCGCTTCCGCCTGACCCCGACATTCTACATGGCGACCTTGCCAGGATCGCGCGGACGCGTTCATGTTCGCGACGGACACTGTTATACAAGGCCAGAGTGCAATCTGTTTAGTGTTGGCTAGTGAACTTATAAAGTTTGTGCTATTGACATTGCTATTAATTTGTGCTACTATGTTTTAAAAATAATCACAATCAACATGGGGCAATCATATTCGAAGCAAGAAGAAAAAGAGGTTATTATCGCTCAAAATGCAGTCGGGAGTAATGCAGCAACTACGGACCAGTCGGAGCACATCAACATAAATAATTGACTTTTGGGAACAATTTTGGTTGTAATTGGATTAGCCGTCATCGTGTATTTATTTAAAAAGTACAAGGAGCAACATAAGAAGTGGATTCGGCGTCAGGTTAGATCCGAGGTATTGGAAGGATTTCAAAGAAGATTATCGTGGAAGCGGAAGGCAGAACAACCAGATGGACAAGTGGAAGCTTAAAGTGGTCGTAGATGAAGCAGCAGCTGCAGGACATTTTCAGTGAGTTAGAAGTAATCTATGTCACTTTGCGAAAGTTAGGAAGTGATAGGCGTTTAAAGCGTATAGATTATGTGCGAAAGAAAATAGATATAGCGAAATCACTTTATGATAGATACGTAGATATTGTAAGCGTTTTAGATAACGAGGCCCATGTAGTGGACGAAAGTGCTTACGTGTTAGATTTAGTTATAGAAAACATAGACTTAGTTTATAAGAAAATATTGTCATTCGAGATTTTTGAAAGTCAGGAAAAATTTAATAGCTCGATCAAAATGGATAAGTTTGACATCAAAGCGGCAGCCACTTTAATCCCCGTTATGAACGGCACGGAGGACATTACAGAAAAAATAAAAGAAAGTGTAGAAATGTATGAAACTTGTTTGACAGCTGATGGTTGCAAAAAGATGCTGATTTCTTTCGTGTTAAAAACACGCCTTAACAAATCTGCTAAGCTTAAGTTAAAAAATAATTATGACAAAATTTCAGATTTAGTGTCGGACATGAAAAAGTTCTTACTCACAAAGAAATCGGCATGCTCTATTTTAACACAGCTTAATAATATATCTCAAAAAGAAATGACGGTAAAGGATTATGGTGACAAGATAAAGATAAAGATAAAGATATATTTATTTGCAAAAAATGTAGTAATTAGCATAGGTGGACAGTAATTTGAGTGCGTACATTTCACTTGATGAAGCATGCAAATATTTCTTATTGGCTAAATATTTAATTAGAGCTAATTGTTATTAATACTCGTGTGTTCAAGCATCTTAAAACTATAGATACAATAACATTATTATAATTCACAAGGAATTTCATTTCTAACATTAATATAAAATTATTTATTCATTTACGGATGTCAAATATTCATTAATGGTATAATAATAGAGATAGAAATAGAGAAGATAGAGGAAATGTTTGTCAATCTCACTATTTCGCAAGCGGATTACAATGACAGCGCTTACGAAATTCTGAGACCCCTAAATGAAAAAATGGCGGTAAAAAGATTTGCAGATGGCTTGCGAAACAGAAGGCTCGGTACAATAATATCAGCTCGAAACTACGAGTGCCTCAAGGACGCGATCCGAGCAGCCGAAGATGAAGAATCGGCCCTGCAGCCATCGCAAAACGTCTTTCTGAATTCCCCAGGAAATAGAGGTAAGTCGAACTATTTTTACAACCGACACAGACCCGGGTATCAAAATTACCTACATAGGGGCTACCGAGGGTATTATAGGTACCCAGGCGCGGGGCCAAGTCGTGGAACCTTCCCTCATCGTGGCAGAGCTTACACGCCGTTTATGCAACAGCCGCGGTTACAGCATCCGCAGAACAGCATCTACAGGGGGAGATCTGGCAACTATAGGGGTTCCCGAGGCAACAGAGGTAACCACGAGAGGTAACAGCAGTCCCGAGGTCGAATGAAGTCAGTGGGGAGCATTTACAAAATAATGACTCCATCCAGTTTTTCGTGTGGATTGGTTCCCTTTTGCATAATTACGTCCAATTTATAGTTTTTTACATCTTTTTAACCGACTTCAAAAAAGGAGAAGGTTCTCAACTCGACTGAATTTTTTCATGGCCTTGGCATTCCGCCAGAAATAAAAAAACGGAATTTCTTTTTTATTTCATTACAAGTTTGATATCTATTCGGCTTGCAAGTCCCGGCTTTCGCATGTACTATTGCAAGGGATTCGCATGGAGAAATGTAAACGTATTAATGAAGAAGTTATAAGAAAGTTCGTTTGTTTATATAGGTCTCATGGGAAACCTGGTTTAGAAAGACGATCTTAACACGTTTTTCACAGTTAGGATCACGACCCCGTAATAACCCTGTACATTTGAGATAGCAAATATAGCAATTTAGCGTCTACATATTGCAAAAATCAACGTGAGTGATAAAGGAACTTTATTCGATTCACTAAAAACTGCTGTTAAGACTCAGCAAGCAACTATTTTATTAATAGCGTCATAAAACAAAATATTTCTAAATAACCATAAGCACAAAGTTGTATAACTAAAACGCGACGGTCAGGGGTGGTGTTGCAAATACTTACAAACCACCAGAATATATGCACCTATATAAAATGGTCCCCTATTACATGTAGTTTACAAGGACGAAAAGGTTACTTTACACTGGCTGTGAAGACTTGAAAGAGAATACGCGGTCCGAAACTAGAGCGCGTTCGATTTATGGTTGGGTATCAATTTGGGCACATTACTCAACTAAGTTGCGAAGTAGGCCACTTTAATTAGGTTCGCAACTAAATGGGGGATTCGGAAAAAGGAGGGTTGAAAAGGATAATAATATGAAAAGTAAAAACCTGTATTAATATATGGGTGGCTTTAGACCAAACGAGCATTCGCTCATTCTATTCCACACTCTACAAAATCAACTAATTTTGACGAATCACGTTTTGTATGACGAACGAATTTTGTGGAGTGGGGGATAGAATGAGCGAATGCTCGTTTGGTCCAAATGCACCTTATGGTTAACTAGTAGTTTGATGACAATCGTTTAGTATCCGCAACACAAGCTTAATCGAGCTCACCGTGAAACTATATGGGTTGATTTTAATATGTATTTTTATATTAGGCTTAAATATAATATAGTAATAAGTACCTAGTACAATAGTTTATTAAAAAAATCAATTTAATACAATAGGATTAATAATTATGACACAATGCGTCAAAAATATGGCATTGCACACGTCACGATTCTTAAAATAGACCTAGCGTGTTTTTGAATAAAGTCCATTTTAAACACCGTGATAAGTGACCTTTCCATGTGCATGTGTATATTTTATACTAACGAGCCTATGATGTTTCAATAAATTGTTTTGTATGTCTTATATTGATGCATCGAATACTGAACGGAGTTTAGTTGTAATATATAACACAATGATGACGACGCCTCTATTGCGTCCCACAGCTGGGCAAAGGCCTCCCCCTTACATTTCCAAACTTCCCGATTTAGGGCAATTTCTAGCCAGTTGTTGGAAAATGCATCCAGGTCATCCCGCCATCTCTTCTTGGGCCGACCAATTCACCGATACCGCTGCGGTATCCACTCCGTAGCTAGTTTTGCCCACCTCTGTGGATGCATTCGACTAATTTGGCCAGCTTAGTCCCATTTTAGCCTGCGCTGGCCATGTTCGCCGGATTGACCGGATCCGTAACACTATTGTGTTCCAAAACTCGCATTGTCGACGTAGGAGTAAAAACGTAAAATTTATATTCTAAGGAACAGCGTGATAAGAGAAAAGTGCGGACTGGATGAAGATGTAGTGACAATAATTGAGATGGGTATGTTAAGATGGTTTGGACATGTGGAGAGGATGGATGAAAGAAGACTAACAAAAAGGATATATAGGAAAAGAGTGGAAGGTGCAGTTGGAAGGGGAAGACCTAGGCGAACTGTTCTCGACCAAATCGGGGAACTGTTGCAAAAAGGCCAGGTTAGAAGTACTCTAAACCGACGAGCATTTTTGAGGAACGTTATGAAAGTGAGTGAAGCGAAAGTGGTTTGTCAGGATCGTAGGAAATGGAAATCCCTCCCTACCCCCCTGAGAAAAAGGTGTGATTTATATATGTATGTATGTATATTCTAATAGGAGGTGCAGGCATTTATTGCTTGCCCTTAGAGAATGGTCAAAGGCGCCTAGTCTTGTAAGGGATTGCATATACCCGAGAAAATTGACCGGTGATTGCTAAGACCGAGTAGTCGAGGGGTGCAGGCATCAGCCGAGCCGCGAAAGCTGAGCACGTGGGCTCGATCCCCACCTCGGATGTTAGATCATCTTGGTCGTTTTTATTTGGTATATGACATCTAATATTTATAATTTATAAACTTAAATTACTTATGGAAGCTAATTTATTTCATAACGACTCCGTTTCTGATAATAAGTCTGAAAAAATAGTTAATCAAAATGGATCTAGGACGATAAATTACTACGAAGAAACTGTAACAAAGTTTAATGTAACAAATGATTGACCTAGTTTAAGTACAGCTGCATATAGTTCCAATGACAACGTTACATAGCTAACAACACAACTTGTAAACAAGTTATTTATGTGTATAGATCATGCACTTTGTACGAAAGTTTAG
>JALPQI010020646.1:0-22718 GCA_025490895.1 Thaumatotibia leucotreta | reverse complement strand
AGTATAAATATTGTTATTAGAATATGAAGTTTTTTTTACGTTTTGGAAAATAGGTACTATACTATGGTCATGACCTCATATTGTTCCAAATTTGTCTAGTATATGATTCTAGCCAAGATTGCATATTGTTCCAGATTTGCCCGCAATTGTTTTTCTGAAATAAAGTAATTAAAAACATTTATATGTTTTTTTTCATTATTTTTCTAAGCCTATATTTCTCATTTACAATTACATATATTTTTTTTCAAACACATCAAAAAATCCATGCGGTAAAGGGTTAATTTTCCCTTCATGCAAATGCAAAATAATGGGCTTACTAATGATAAGACGTCAACGGGGTGCGGGACGCAGAGGGCGGCGGAAAGGGGGTGAGCGACCTGCGCACGAGTTGGCAACATAGCAGTTACCTCAATCTCGGTGACTAGGTCACGGTCAGGGTCAGTCTCACGGTTGACGTATAGGTATGTGCACGCGCGCCGCATCGTACTACCTTCAGTCGGACATTACTCGTACGAAATGGTTCGTAGTTATTTTCTCATTGGGGAAAATACAGTGGCAGCCCAGCGGCTATACGCTGAAGAAAGTGTGCCCCGCCTGGAAAATGCCAGTGTTATAGCCATGGCCAGCCAGGTCAACAGATTTGACCCCGTGTGACTGTTTTTGTGGGGTGAGGGTAGGCCCAAAATTTAAAAGACTTAAAAAATCTAATAATAAGTGCATTTGATGAACTTAAAAGTGAAAACTACAGACTTGTGTTGGGAAATATCGAAGGAAACATTCAAAAACGGGCAAGAGTGTGTTTAGATAACCACGGCCAACATTTTGAACACTTGCTTAAGTATGTGAATTAATTAATTAGTGTGAGAAATGGACTCCATTAATTAGGTATGTTTTTTTTATTCCAATCATTGTGCATAAAGTTGATTTCAAGGGTTTAAATACGCCTCAATGAAGAAAGTTCCTGTCCTTAGTGCAAGTATGAAGGAAGATTTGGGATCAAGTAAGATTTTTTTGCCAAGTCATAATCATAAGTTAAGTTGATTATCACCGCCGCTTTTCTAAGCCGCCATGCCACGTGCGATGACGTTGTAAACAAACAGTTGCCAGTTCGTATGTTTTGCTAGTTATGTACATTGATAATGCGTAATGCGTCCAATTTTCTTATTAGGTTTGCGGATAAGTTCAAACATCGGTATTTTAGTTTTTTTTGTTCTAAAGGGGTGGTAACAAAAAATGCTAGTATTCTGTAACTTGGACTACTATTACGTATGTTGATTTTTTGTACTGGTGAAAAAGTAACCCTGTATAAAGAAAAATATTTGCTTCTAATAACATAATTAGATAGTTATTTGGCAGAATCAGTCTTAGAAAAATTGCGGATATTGATTACAGCGTTTCATCCGCAATAACCTTTCTGTCGCTTTTATTGGAAAAAAATGCTCTTTTTGCCTTACATCTTTAATTAATTAATTACTACGCTTGATAGTTACGTTACATTTTTTAATTTTAATTTTTATTATATCTGTAGTCAGTTTTTTTTACAATATAAGCGGCAGAAATACGTAAGTAAGTATTTAGACTTAAACTTTAATTAGTATTAAATAATCAAGAAATAACAATGGAAATAATTAAATTATTTCATAATGTGAAACACACGATTTCAGTATCACACACAAATCACTACGGCACATGCGCCTACCGGCACAGACTACAAGTGATTGACGCGCCCGCGCGGGGGGCGGCGGTAGTTATAGGCGAGCGGCTCAAAAAGCACCGACGGCGGCAAGAGTGTGATTGTACCGCCGAGTCAAAAGTTTCTCATAGAAATTTTTGATGATTTAAGCTACACTGATATGATGCATTATGATTTTATTATAAGGATTTAAATGACACAGGTCAAACAAATATTCTATTTCAACCGACATTCTCATCTATAAAAAGAGGTTCAAAATGCTTAAGTAACATACATTTTATGGTTTAGGGTTTTACGTATTTGGTTAAAGCGACCCATGCCCTAAAAAATTGGGAAGAGCTAAATGGTTCAAGCGACATGCTTCTTTTATTTTAAATGGAGGCTAAATGCTTCAAACGCCTATGGTGGCACTTTTTTGTTGAAGTTCAATTGACTTAAACGACTATGCTCGTGTGTGATGGAGTAAAGCCAAAAGGTTCAAATCAAAACGAATGGCAAAGTTGGGAAAGTAAAAACCGCTTAAGCGGGAACCAACCAAACATGCTTGTGGGTCAAGTCACGTTTCATTCAAAAATGCAATTTTTTGTGTTGCTTCATGCCTTGATTTTTTTAACGCTGTACCAAATTTCAGAAGTGTTAACCGCCATCAAAATCGTCTGATCGCTATGAAACCGAGCTCAATCGACGGAGAAAAATCTGCTGATTCCGATGATATAAATAACTCAATATCGCCCAAAGTGTCGCTTAAGCCAATTAGCCTTTCTACCGTCGATATATGACTTATCGATCTTGAAAATATGAAAGAGAATAGAACCAAAAAAATTAGGGCTATTTTTATATAGATCAACTCTACGCCGAAGCAAAGATGTAATTTGGGTACTTTACGATGCTGAAGATTTACATAGTCGCGAACCAAATACGTACTCGTCAGAGGAAATTGAAGGGGTCGATTGAATATAAAATTCAAACACAATACAACAATACAAAAGCAATATAACAAAGCTGTCGGTGGTTAGGGTCGCAGATAGATGAACTAACGGATTATCCCTGAACATGGCCACTACCTTCTGTATGAGAGTCTCTTAAGATGTTGGCCGATACTTTTGTTCGCTCTACCAGGACAATGATCGTCAAGTCGACATCACAGATGGCGGTTACCACGTCGGCCAAGTCTAAGTACATACTGGACTTGTCCTTGTCGACCTTCATGATATTCTCATCATGAGGAAGATAGTAAGGGTAGGGAGGTACGCGTAGAACATTTACATACAAACATCCATAATATTCATCTGGAACAGTATCCAAAACCATCACACAAAATAAAAATCTTTACCAGGATTCGATCTAGAATTTCTGACCTCCGTAATCCGTAGTAGTTAGGCACTTTCAAATGGGAAACGTTAGTCTAAAAAAACTTAGTTATTCTTACTAGTTCTTTTGTTGACAAGGAAATGGTCGACGGCATCGATGATGTCCCCAGACTCTCGGCAGCAGGCCTCGCAGTAGAACACTAGAGATGCGAGCACTCCAGCGCAGTTGAGAACTCGCAAGGTGTTTGGCGCCAACAACACGTATGACGTCATAACAACACTCTGCATTAAAAAAATACGGAATCCTCTTGAAAAGTTACATAACTTTTTGTGACTAAGAAGTACGTGGGCCGTTTGATGGTAAGCTACCGTCGCAAAAGGGTGCTTGAATACCCAGAGATGGCAAATACGCGTTGCCCACCCTTTAAAGATTAAACGGAATTACTCCAGAAATAGATTAAAAGTATAGTGAGTACAGGTTTCAAAATTTGTAACGAATATGGATCCAATTGAATTTACGAGCATAAATAAAATCTCGTAAGCAACTTTAAAAAAAAATGCTTTTGTAACTACTTTTTTAATCAACTGGTTGTGTCAGTAAAGAGTCATTCAAAATGAATGGATACAAAAACATTGCTTGTAAGAAATTACGATTGAAAAATAAAAATTATAATAAACTATACTTGCTACTAACTATACTATACTTATACATACCTATATCATCATAATACTTGTACAAGTGCATTACCGATGACTGAATTTTTTGGACTTTTTTGGATGTTTTTGGATGATCGATAACATGTTGATATCACTTAAATACTTCAAGTCCAGTAACAGTCTAATTGTTTAAATAAATAATATGTTATAATATTTTGTACATAAAAGTTGGTTAATCAAAATTATCAAACATATTGCGAAAACAATACGTCAGTTGTAATATGAATTAACGTAACCACCAAAATGACGAAATTGAGTTAAGTATACCGTTCTACTGCAAATTTCCTGCTCTATCGAAAGGTGTATATAACATTTTGATATTCCGAAAAAAATGTCGAATACGCTGACAAAAACTTTGCCATGTTATTAAGTTTCTACGTTTTTTATTAACATATGTAAAGGTTTCAAAAAATCATAGACAATATTTTAACGTAAGTACGAATTTGTAAGTACAAAATATGTCCTTTGTAATGTAAGCACCATATTTTTATAAATATTAATGCTGTAAGCGCCATCTGTATTGTATGGCTCATAAGCAATTTTATTTCAATTTGTGAGTTACACTAAATTACAAAATCCACTTTTGATGATTTTCATCAAATTATTAACGTATCTCCAATTTTTTTTCAAAATATTTAACGTAAGCGCCAGCCATTTTTTGAACCACAACCGTGGTCACAGTTAGTAACAGTGTGTCAAATAGACCTCTCAAAAATAAAACAAACAAGATAAACATCATTTCAATAGGATAATTAACTAAAAAGATACAACATACTTTATGAATGTCAAATTCGTTTTTGGGCTCTCCTGAAAAGTCGTCATTTGGTGGTTACATTAATTCATATTACAACTGACGAATAATTCAAAATTATCAAATTAATATTTAATTTCATATTTATTATATCTGAAACTTTAACTGATTTCTGCATCTGAAAATCCTACAATCAACGGAAATTCAATTATTTTTAGCCACCTTGTACGTACAGTCACGTCTAATAATATGTATACATTTCGGAACGTATGTCAAAGGCATAAGGATCAAAATCGTATACATATTATTAGAGCCGACCGTACATATATGACTTACCATGGAACCACTTACAACTCTTGCAACAAAATTAACAAACGTTATCATTTCAGTTAAAGTGTACAGGCAATGCATCAGTACCTGAAATCAGCCGAAGGTTTACGAATTAATAAATCATTGAAATGCCAGGCAACATAGTATCACAAACGTAGGGTAGCTGGGGGCTAGTTGTAGCAGGGGTAAGAAGTAACATTTAATTTTTACCTACTTAATGAACATTTAATTACACAATTTTTGAATTTATACAATCCTTATAAGGTAATCTATTACCCGGGCACCGCCAGTGACCCGTCGGACGGCGCAGAGGGATGTCATGAGCACGCGCTCCGATTCCGCCAGGTATTGGAAAAAAAATCTTTCGTAAATTTTTGTTTCTTGGCAATGTTTTAAAAGATTATTATTTTTGTCTTTACAAAAATGTTAGATAATTTATTACAGTTTAATTTTATAAAACGTGTTTTGCTTGAAGCTGTGTAGTTTTTTCGTAAACGTAGTTTCTGTTAAAAAATACACCATGGGACAAGTTGTAACACAATTGTGGGGCTAGTAGTAACATGCTACAACTTACAAAAAGAAGAAAAAATATCTGCATATTTAAGACCAGTGCGGACAACTATTTTGGACGGAGGTCAGAAAGTTGGCATATCAATGTAATGTTACAATTTCTGCAAAAAATATACCACTTAAGCCAACCTAATACTTGAGTACAAATACTAAAAAAATATAATATAAAACTAATTTCCAGAAGTCTGGTCATTACTATTGTGATTCTAAATAATCTGTGAGATTTAAACTGCCAATATTATTCATAAGATTAGATAAAAATAACATGTAAAAATAATACTAGAACGAAAATAATTATATTGATTAGTTTTCCGGAATTGGAGTACAATTTTGTTTTGTTCAAAGTTTATCTTAGTATTGTTATCTATTTTAAGTGTAATAATTTTGTAAAATACCAATAAATACTTAAAACTATAGCAAATCAAATAATTATTTTATTGTTACTAAGTACCCCATTACTGTTACAAAAAGCCCCAAAGACGGGGTAAGTTGTAACAGCCGATTATTTAAAAAAAAAATGACCGTTGATTAAATATTTACATAGATTTTTCTAATATTAATTACTGAAAAGCTAGATAGATAGCTAGTCTCTCAAGATATTCTTTTACATTCGAAATTGTTTGTATAGTCTCAGTTTTATACCCTTTTTTCCTAAAATTGTTACAATAAGCCCCCTGCTCCCCTAATATAAAATGTAAGTAGGTACATACCCTCACTCCGAAAAAACCGTTCAAAAATTTCGCTTGTTCGATCAACAGTAAATAGCAACTGCTTGATTTTGCTATTTCACAGCGGAATTTACTAATACTCGGTAGCACTTTTGTTTGATGTTCTGATACGTTTCTAATAGTTTTAATGCGATATCTTGAATCCTCTGCGAATGTTGCGCACTCTTCAATGTGATCGGTAATACTTTTTAATCGGAGACGTATGTGCATAGTTTGCGAAATAAAATCTAAAGCGGTGAGCAATCTAATCAAAAACGTGAAATATGAGACAGAATATGTTCCTGAAGATATCAATCCCCCCGATGAGCTCCAAATAGCGAACTGACCTACTGAAGCGACCAGCCAAGACGGCAATAAAATTGCGAGCAAAGTTTTCACTCTTTTCTTAATGTCCTCGTTATATTTCATTTTGAAAACCCCATCTATTTGGTTATAATTAAAGTAGTATGCATCCATCTTGCTTCTGTATTTGCAAATAAAATATAAATCCACGACATACTCAAAGTAGCACAAAACACAATCAATTGCGTCTACTACTACTACTGATGGACTTAATGACTTCATCATGCCACTTGAAAAGTGTAAATATAAGTTATATGCGGATAAATATCCGAACACAAATAATATCATCATAATTTTAATGTAGGATCCAAAATTATAGATAAAACCCTGTTTAGAGTAGCTGATGTGATGAAGAGAAAATATTTTTAGAAAATATTGTAATGAGGTCAAGGAGCTGTAGGCGTCCATTTTAGATCGGTTGACACAAGCTGCGGAAAGAGACTGGCATTAATCAATTGAATCATATTTCCATGTAATAGCGATCGTCGTAATATTTTAAGGAAATTACTGTACCTACAATTACGGCACGTGTTTAATACGACATGGTTCCTTATTCAATTTATCTTTGTAGGTAAAAATGAACACCATAAAAGTCTTTCCCTTTCCGCATGGGCACATTATACAATACATGCACGCATTGTATAGATGCACGTGACAAATATTACGTAAGTACTTGTATATACCTGCCGATTAGGTAGTATACGGTCGCGTACCTATAACTAGGTACATATTTTTTATCACTAAGCGCGAAGTATACTTACCTATACGTACCTACCTATCAGTTATCTTACAGCCGTTGCGATTATTTTCTATATATTGTGGAATATAATAATGGCACAGTCAGTATCAAATACTTCGTACTCCGTAGCAGCTTGGCTGCTACAAAGCATTTGACGCTGACTATACCTACTTAATCAACTATATTAATACCATCGGGCTTGATCAACTTTAATTTATTGAATGTATATAGGTACTCATTGAATGAATCATAATTTATGACAATATACGAAACTATTATGAAATTGAAAACATACGCAGTTCCAGATATAAAAGGAAAGCTGATAATTATTTCACCTCGTAACGTCCCATTTCATTAAGTAATCATCAATCATGTCTCTGAGAATAGGTAACTTTAAGAATAACTTTTGTGTTATTCTTAAGGTTCCATCACACTTACCATTTCATTTATTATGTATGAAAACGAAAAAAAAAATGTTTTTTTCGCCATGCTGCAGCGTTAGATACCTATCTAGGGCAGTGATTAGCAAAATGTCTAGGCGAGATAGGCAACAATGGGTGTATTATACAGTGTGTAAATCTAATACGGGCGATCAATTAAACCAGGCACGGGATTCATTAGTGTAATCATGGATTACAAGGTTTTGTTTAAAGTTACTCATAATTATGACCCCACAGAATTTTTTTAAGATTATCGGAGCAGCAATGTAGGTATGAACATTTGTTATTTTTGTTGATATGGCTGTTAAGTCATTGCTTTTGAAATTAGCTGTCAACAAGTGTTTAACTCGCGGTATGTTGCTCTACATTGCGCGCCGAATTATTTTGAATGGATAATTTTGTAGCTCTAATTTTAAGTAAAAGTTATTTGAATGAACTTATTATGTCGTAAACTAATACCCGTTAAGAGCTTCGCCTGTATTAGACTTACACCCTGTATTGGTCGTGGGTCGACGGCCTACAATACGAAGGTGATGGCACTTGGATCGTGGCGTAGCTGGGCGGTACTGTCCAGCTATGCTATTCTCTTATTTACACATTCGACGCTGCGTTCGTCAACGAGCAGAGAGAGACGAGAGAAATTATTACTTATAAATGTTGTGACTTTTAGAGACTTTACATCTCTTGTTATTATTATTATATTTCAATTTATTTAAAATCAATTTTATGTATTTTTTTAATGCATGTTAGTAAGATGTACCATCATTGTTTGAAAAAATAATTCCCGCCAAGTTTCTTACCGGTTCTTCTTGGGTCAGCGGTGTAGGGTTCGAACCGGAAGTAGTTTTCATATCTAGACGATTCAAAAGAGTTTGTTGCTATTCCAATTTGAATAAAGAATTATTTGACTTTGACTTTGACTTTGAGCTCGACGACGGGACAGACTTTAATTCGACGTAGAGCGCAGCTCTGCAAAAAACGGTATTCACTAACGTAGAACAGCTCGTCGTCGAACTGTAGGCGGTAACTCTCGACGCAGTGTAGTTCCAGCTCACGCCGCATTCGTCGCCGAGCGCTAGTGTCGTTTAAAGTGCATTAGTGAATACCATTTTTAGGCTCGACGCTGCCGCAGCGCTGACACAGCGCTGTTAGCAAGGCGGTTTCCTTAGTGAATAACACTGCTGGTGTTCCTGGTGTAAGTAGTGAGGCGTTATAAGAGCGCTGGGCAACAGGAACTCGAACAGCACGCAGGTCGATTCCTCGGTAGGCCCGTAAGGTGTCTACCCTACGAAGTTTATTCCACTGTCTTAAGGATCCGAAGTCTAGTTGGTTCCATGAATCATCCCGCCTTATTTATTATATTTATGCCTTGACAGCTTTAGGTATTCTGCTTTGTCTGTGGCGGTTGATACATGGAAATTCAGAACGGAGATAATTTACCTACTAGTTACACAAGGATAATTGTACAGCTAGGCTAAGGTGCGACAGTATGGAAGCTAACTCCAACAGAAGAAATTATTACATGAAATGGATAAATATAATCTACAGTACAATGGCATTCAATTAATTAACTTTTGATAGCGTAGCGTAAAAGCATGAAGCTGTATGATTGAATAGCAAGTTGCGAACAGTTTAATATCTTAAAACCAAAGAAAGGTTTTTTTGTGCAAACTTACCCAAAGCGGGGGAAGCAATCACTTAATATTTTCAATTAGTGACACAACAGTAGGAGAGCACTAGTAGGTATAGGTATTTCCTATAAAGTTGACTCGCGTGAACCAGATGACGCTCTGCCGTGTCATGCACTTGTCGGTTAACTTGAATTATATGAGATAAGGGTAACAAGTCTAAAACGTCTTTAATTCGATTCTTTTACCTGCCATGAAGACAATTATTTTAATATTGTTTACCAATTTTGTGTACGAGCCTGCCACAAGAGTCGTGTAACTCGATTTTTAACACATCATAATTTGGCTAAGTCGTGTATCTCTAGTTAAACGACATAGCCACGACAAGCTTCGTAAGTATTCAGCAACTTCCACCTAAGTTACACGACTTAGGCAAGGCTGCCGCCCTGGTGAACGTCATTTGAAAAAAAACTCATTGATTTTTAAAAACTTTATAGTTTTAAAAATATTTAATTATTTTTTATTTAGCTTTTATTCTTCAGAATTCTTTTTAGTTTTATCGACCAACGCGTTGTAAAGTATATTTAGCTGATTATTCCATAAATATTAATTATTTGTTGTTATCATATAATTGTTTTGTCTGATCTCTGTTGAAAAAGTTTTAATTTGATTCCTAAGTCATTAATTAGTAAATACAAAATAAAATAGTCTATCTTTAATTTTATACCATGTTTTTTTTAAATAACTCTATTAAAATACCTTGAGCGTAGTACATTATGTTTAATTATAATAGAACAATAACAACTTTATAATACCTATGAATTTAAAACCCAGTTCAGGACTATTCAGGGAAACATGAGCTATGTTTATATTCCACGTATTTTGCCTAAGTCATCTATCTTGAAATACACGGCATCGCAAAACAGATTTAGTATGGCGAACGCAGTCCAGCAGTGGACTGCTATAATGTATGTACATTTGTGGATGTAGTTCGTTTTCACGATGTTCGTATTTGCAAGAATCTAAAGGTGCGTTCAAACTAAAAGAGCATTCGCTGTTCTCTAACCTCCCACTCTACGAAATTCGATCGGTGCACAAAACGTGATTGGTTGATTTCGTAGTACGGGCGCTTGAACAGCGAATGCTCTTTTGGTTTAAACGCACCTTAACCTAACCCACTTTTCTGTATATGTATGTAGTGTAGTATTCGTTTTTGTGAGGGTCATTCATCCTTACCGACGATGCAATTTAGTAAATATGCATCTTTGTTTTAAATGGTGAGAAAAGTAAATATTTGCTGTATTATTTTCAAATAAAGATAACTTTATTTTGTACTTTGTACGAGAATGAGAGCATAAGTTATGACGACTGAAATTAAGGATAAAAGTAGCGTAGACTCCACATTGAAGAAACCGGCTGCCGTGAACTTCAGAGGTGTTGAGATGACTAGCTCCCGAAGAGTTTTTAAATAAGAACCCATATCTTCGCCTGAAATAAATATTAGTTTTTTAATATAAAAAAATATTTGGGTTAAAAATCCCTCGCATAATCAATGATATTAGGTATACAAATCCAAAATTATAATTTTTTAATAGAGTTGCTCAAAGAGTGCTCGATTTTTGGCTATTTAGCGTGCCAAAAGTTGGTGCCTAGTTAGTTTGCGAACTAAGGCCTAAATAACTTTTCCGCCTCACTAACTCGTGAAGCGCCATTTTAATACGACCGGGTAACAACGCATTTTAATCACTAGTGAGTAAAGTGATGACCGTAGCGCAAAGGAGCATTAGTTTGACCGATAACAAAACGTGAAATGCTCATATTAATTATGACGAAATAAATTATTTAAGAATTTAGTGGAAAATACAAAAGTTTATTTAATTTGCCGATTTTAATTCATAAGCACTCAAAATTTTAAACGCTATTTCAGATCATATAATCATTATATGATCTAAATAGCGTTTGAGTAGTATTTTGAAATACAGCCAGAAATTGAGACGGGAGTAGAAGTTCGAAGAAGAACTGTTAGGAAAGTAAATGAAAACTAACAAATTGTTAGGTTACATGTCTTACTAGTTATTTTGTTGACTAAGAACTGGTTGATAGCATCTATGATATTCCTAGTTTCTTGGCAGCAAGCCTCGGAATAGTAAACCAGGATGGCCAGCACGCCGGCGCAGGTGACGACTTGTAGACAAATCGGTGCCACTAACAAGTATGGCGCCAACACGGTACCCTGCAAAGTTAGTTGTAATCTTCTAAGATTGTTACTGTTTCATACGCATTTATTGAAGGCATGTTAACTATATCGCTATTCGACATAATCTTTGAGGTACCTACAGTTGACCACTAGTCCACTACACTCGTTTAGGCAATCATTCATTTTGCTATAGAATTTTACTACCTAAAAAATCTATAGCGTAAGCTTTATAAAATGTGCTTCTGAGGAAAGGGGAAAATGTTGACAGCGAATTACTGACCAAATTTAAAGTTAAAAATGTCGTATGAAGTTTGCCGGAATCCGTCTATTTTAAGGGAAAATGTAATTGTTTTTTAAAACCTTTTTTTACCGTTACGCAATGATAAACGCATTTTAAATATCGATTTTGTTAAGTACTGTGTTGTCTAAGTCTTGTCACATTTAATTGACAGACAAATAAACCCTTTAATTACCTGGCACATGTAAAAAATTTTTATTTTTTGTGATAGTTTTATTAATTTTCGGCCCTCCGGCCGGCAAACAGCACATTGCCGGCCGCTGCGCTAAACTCCGTTGAGCAGAAAAATAGTATACACACCTCCGCCGTTAAATGGGAAAGCCTCGGATCACATGTTTGTCGGCCTCGGCTTCGCCTCGGCCTACAATTACACGTCATCCGAGACATTTCCCACTTAAACGGCCTTGGCATGTAATTTACTATTTTTTTGTAGTGACGCATTCGAAATTATACCAAAAAACTATAGTTATTGTATTTTTTTTACCAGAATTATACCAGAACTTACCATAGGGCCATTGACTATCTTTGCGATGTAATTCACGAACGTTATCATTTCAATCAAAGTGTACAGGCAATGCAGCAACACCTGAAATATTTTTTTTATTTCTTATGCTCAAAAAGTGCGACAAAATGTTGTGCGTACACGACATAAAATTTTGTGCATTAGAGCATAAAAGTAAAATTTTCTTCTAAGACTAGTAGTAATCGGTCTCAACAGCCAAACAGTTAACACGTTCCCTATGCAGCTAAAATGGATAGTGTCACCTCTCACGTGCAAATTCTCGCACACAATTTCAAACATAACCTGGCAACAGTATTAAAAGTCCGCCAATACCAAATTTTATCAAATTGTCACTTTTTACAGCTGATACGTGCGGGTAAGTTAACGTAGTAAGCTACGTTACGTAGGGTAGTTTAGCCGGTTCGCCGGCCACCTCTGGTTGTCAGCCACTACGTAGTAAAACGAAAATAACAAGAACTCTTTACCCTACCTATGCAAAACAACACTTTAATCGGGTAATTTCACTTGACACCTACACCTCTTTAAACTGGCTGCCTAATAATGTTCCAATTGGCTGGTCAGTGCGTCGACAAAATTTAGACTGTAAAGATGTGTCGCCATTTTAAGTAAAAAATTGTGCGAGCTACTTTTTTCGAGCTGAGTAAAAATATTGTATATTTGATGTTTATAACATTGCTTATGTTTAAGTGTGTAGAATATTAGTCAAAGTATTGATATTTTGACCAAAATTCATGGAATATAAAATAGAAACTATTAAGATTTGATGGCCGGTTAGCTAAATGCAAATTCATGAAATATTTCGTTATCGGCCGCCCGGCCGAGAACGGCCTTTAACTTCGTAGGTCTTAACTGCGTACACTTGCTAAAATAAAAGCATACGTGAGATATGTTGTGTTTTAATTTGAAGTTAAATACATTTTAATTAATGTATTTAACTGGCGGCCACATGTATTCTAAATAATACTTGATGAAAACGTACTATAAAATATTTTGTAATTGGCGGCCGAGAACAGGATTATGACATGCTAGTTTTCGGCCTTGTTAATTTATGCCGGCCGAAAACAGACGCATCATACGTTAATTATCGGCCTTTAAAATAAAGCGATATGAAACAGATAAAATCCACACTTTTCTTAATTCATGTAATGTTTTTATTTAATCTATGTCCAAAGTAGTTTTAACAATGCTAGTTTTCATACCGCGTTTATTTATTACATTGATTAAAACTTGGCCGAAAATCAGAATTGTAATAATGTGTTCTCGGCCACTGTTGTCAGAGTGGCCGGAAACAGGCCAACAAATTGTGTGTTGTCGGCCCTCTTTTCGTAAGCGTCCAAAAAAGAAATATTTTTTTTTTATTTAAAATAAATAAAATATTTTTTTTTACTCAGTAGAGGCTGATATAGCTATAAATAACCAGGTAATAAAATAATACTGTCTTCTATTTTCGCGATTGTTATTCATTGGAATTACTTTAGAACAGCTTAATCGAGTTTTTTAACACCATGAGCCTACTTTTCGAGCCCAGCTTTCTTAAAATAATGAATTGTTTTTGTTTTATGTTATTCAAGAGAAGTTCCTACTAAGTTTTAAGTGATTTTTGGAAGAAATTCATATGCTACGGTTACACATGCCATCAGATGGGTAGTCATTTTGTTTACCACTGACGTAGTACAAAGTAATCAATAAATAAAATAATAGTTAAGTACATAAAAGTTCCTTATAATGTTTCAAACATTTCTAATACATTTATTGATTCATATAGTTTTCGTTTGATTTAAAAATAAACCCTATAGACTATGTAATAAGGCTCACTAATAAAATTATAAATAGTGGCCGAGAACTGATGATTAAGCGGCCGAAAACTAAAAAAATGGTCGAAAACCGGCTAAACCGCCGCTTTTTGATATTTATTATTTTAAAAAATCATTATGCATCATATGACATAAAGTTCGATCAAAAAATTACAATTTCATCATATTTCTAGTCTAAAAATATAATAATTACTTGAATTTGTTAAGAGCACTATTCATAAAATAGTTTTAAATTCAAAATTTTGGTAAACTGGCCGAAAACCGGCTAAACTACCCTACGTTAGCTCGTACGTGCAAATTAAAAATTATCCCTATATTTAAATAGGGTCGTGCATCACATATGCTACATTCACGTATCATCAATACATTCAAATGTATCACATGTGATGCATGCACAGGGAACGTGTTAAAACACATTGCACAATTTTACTGAGCAATAAAATTATCTAGATAACAAGACTTGTAACATACAATGTGCCCATGAGGAAAGAGAAAAAAATTAAACAGCGGATTTCTAACCAAATTTGAAGTCAAAAATATCATATGAAGTTTTCTGGATTCAGTCTATTTCAAGAGAAAATTTGATTTTTTCTTAAAACCGTTTTAGACCGTTACGCTACGATAAACTCATTTTAGGAAACGATTTTGTCACCATGTTGTCTTAAATATCTTTAATTACCTAGCAAAAGTAAAAAAAAACAAACTATAAAGTGCATTTTTTGCGAGACTTTGATTTTAAAAATCCTTTTTGTGTGTAAGGCATTCAAAACATCAAAAAAAATATATATTTGCAGATTTGACCAAAACTCGTTTAACATTTTTTGCTTCTTTTAGTCTCAGGAATATGCTGTTAGAATTATTCCATTTCCTCGGAAATAATAGGTATTATTATAATAAAATAATAGGTACCTTGTGTACCTATTATTTTATTCTTGCAACAATTTATTAAAATTCTGTATTTTACAATATCATTGAATTTAGTAAATCATATAAAATATTTAGGAGTCGATTATCTTATCTATCGTTCGAAATAATCATCTGAAACTCTGAACATTATGTTGAAAATTAAAAAAGTTAGTTGACGGGATTTCCTTATGTATTATGTTCTTTCGCTTAACAACAATTTTATGGTATTAATAGACGTGAAATGTTTTATTTTCCTACCAATCAAAGTGTACAACAATGGCATGAATGTAAAAAATGCCTCGAATGGCAATGGGGCATATTTTATATTTTATTATTATGCTCTTGTTGTACTATTTTTCTATATCAATACAAAACATAATTATAGGTATTTAGTATGTTACACAAATAGCGACGACGTGCAAAAAATTACGTGTACTACAATAAATAGGTACTAACTTTAATCCCAAAAAATTCGTTCACGAATTTGGATTGCTCGATCAAGAGCAAATAACAACTGCTCGATTTTGCAATCACACATCGGCCCCACGAAATACTTGGCGTCACTTTAATCTGACATCCCAGTGTGTTGTTGATACTATTTATCCTAAATTTTGAATCTTCTGCAAATGACGCACATTCTACAATCTGGTCAGCAATGGCTTTCAGACGGAATCTAATGTGCATAGTTTGAGAAATAAAATCTATGACAGTGAGGAATCTAATAAGAAATAAGAAATATGAGAAGGAAAAGACTGTCGACGCTACCCATCCTCGCATTAAGCTCCACACACTGAATTGCCCTACTGATGCAATTAACCATGACGGTAATATTATTGCAAGCAGAATTGTCATTTTTTGTTTTACATGCTCGTTGTATTTCGGTTTGAAAACCACATCTATTTCATTATATTTGCAATAGAAGGTGGTCATTTTGCTTCTATATTTGTAAATAAAATACAAATCAACGACATACCCAAAATAACTTAATATACTTTCAAATGCGTCTATAACTATCACAGATGGACTTATCTTCATCATGTCATAATGAAGATATACATTGTACGACAACATAAATCCGAACAGAATTAATATGGTCATAAATTTAATGCAGGATTCAAGATTATTAATGAAAGGTCTAGGATAACGATGGTGAATACAAAATATTTTCAGAAAAAATTGTACGGGTGATAGGGACATGTAAGCGTCCATTTTAGATTGGCTTCCTCGGGACAGTAATCCAATAAAAATAATTCATTAACACAAAGTAGTCTACAAATTCATTAAAAAAATATATCTAAGTGCATTAGTTGATATTGATTTTATGAAATTACAAAATGTTCAATTAAGGTGCTTACTTAATGTGGTTGGTTCCATAGGTACATTTTATAATATATAAACGTTACTCAAGTCTAAGGAGAGCAAAAGAAGAAGAAAATATACTGCGATATCCCTAATTAAAGGTAAAAATCTAAGGGAAAAAGCAAACTTTCCTAGCTGAATTTAAAAGATTTGTGTCGAGACAAAGCTATATGGCCGAAATATGGAGTCATCACTGGACTTTATTTTTTGGCGCAGAGAAGGAATTATTAGAAATATGGAAAGAAGGAAATCCTACTATACCTGATGAATTTCCTTAGAAATTCGAAATGGAAATATATCCCTCCCGGCGCTCCTAGTTTTGGCGTAGTATGGGAGGCAAGCGTCAAGTCGACAAAGTATCACCTGTAATAGATAGTAGGAGACACTACGCTTATTCTTCTATCTAGCGTTAGGGTGCGGCTCCACTGACGCGGAGAGGAGCGGAGATGTGCAAAATTGGCCAATGAAACCGCATCACAGTGTTTCGAATTTTGAATTTGAAGAATGTAATTGGTCAATTTTGCACATCTTCGCTCCACTCCGCGTCAGTGGAGCCGCACCTTTATCCCGGCCTTTGCCAGGGTCCGCTTTCCTGCTACATTTCCTCCACTTTGCGCGATCCTGGGCATCTAGATACTACACCAACTAACAGAAAAAGAAGCATGCCTTAATTCTCACCAATCAGTAACCATCCGGACGACTAAACCCCTTGACACCCTTACGACAAATTTACTAATCAGTGAATCAACAATTGGCATACCTACCATTTGAAGACTTGAAGGAAGTGAAGATGATTAGACTAGAACGATAGCAGTTGACAACCAGAATGCTTCAAGACTTTTGGTGAAGATGGCAGTCAGAATATTTTAACAGAATGCAACATGCAATAGTCTACTTGAGAATCCCAAGAAAATAAATAAATATCTTGGGACATCTTACACAAATCAACCTAGTCTCAAGGTAAGCTCATTTACGGCTTGTGATGTGGGTACTAGGCGACGATTTAATTATGTTATAGATATATACATATAGATCCTTAAATACATCGAACAACAAATACACAGCCAAGGAACAAATATTTGTGATAAATAAATAGACAAATAATGCCCTCACCGGGATTCGAACCTCGAAATCTCCAGCTTCGTAGGCAAGGGCACTACCAACTACCGAGGCTACGGAGGCTGACAGGAGATTTAGTTCTCATAAAAGACCAAAGATAAGTCTTTAGTCTTTTATCAGAACTAATTCTGGTCGATGGCCTTTGAGATGAATCATAATCATAAATAGTACCCTGGAAAGGACCGACTTACCAGAACTTGTGACATTATGTACACTCAACTAATTGGTACCGAAAAAACGTCAAAATTGTACGTATTAAGAAATTTCTCACAATGATTTATGGCGTTACTTTGATATTGTTCATGAATGGCCTAGCGGGTTCCAATAGGTATTTCATGAGGAGGAGTAATTTCAAAATAATGTCCATTATCTTGTCACGTGGAATAATAGTTTGTGTCCGTAACTAACGATTCTGTTATGTTAATTTTTAGTTATATGCAAGTTCGATCACTTATTTTGTAGATTTTAGACGTTATGGATCATTTCTTTATGGATCATTTAAGGCGAAAGTATGTTTAGATTGGCGTCGTTGGCATATTTTCACGTTGATACTAATAATTTAACTAAAACTATCTTTGAACTCAAGGTTTAAGGTTTTAAGTTCAAACTCAATTCAAATTCACAATTCTTTATTCCGTTAACAGAGTCTTGTTTTATAAAGTTACAATTTACGATTTCGCTGTTTGCCTCTTTAACGCACGCAAATATTGGCTAGAAAGAGAGGCAAACAGCACAATTGTAAATTGTAACTTTATAAAACGCGATCCTGGTGGTACAAAAATTACAATTATTGGTGTCTCCCTTTAAGTTATTAGGTAAATAACCTGTGCCGGGAGTAAGTTGGCGAAGCGTTAAACCTAGATTGTGTTATAAACGTGCGTGATTATGAAATAATAGAAGTTTTAGCTTTATTCACAATTTTTTGTTTTCTACTATCAAAATGAACACATCAAATAAAACTACAGAGTCAGATTGTCATAAAAAATTATGTTTGCTGAATGATATATCATTATTTTGTACTTTGCACGAGAATTAAGGCATAAGTTATGACGACTGAAATTAAAGATAAAAGTAGCGTAGACTCCACGTTGAAGAAACCGGCTGCCGTGAACTTCAGAGGGGTTGAGATGACTAGCTTCCGAAGAATTTTTAGGGAAGATACCATTTCATCGCCTGTAAAAAAGAGAAATATTAGAAAATAAATTCATACAAGAGTAAAACTATCCTAAATACCTAACCCACCGGGTACAGTCGAAGGCAAATAAACTATATGTACTTTAATGCACATTGTACATATTCATATTTAAATAAAAGTTACATGCTTGAATTATCTTTTACGTGACATTATTTCGTCATCGTGGTAGTACGTGTCATAATAGGCAGAGAGAGCCAAAAATGAACTCGTTGGGATGGAGAATAACAACAATAACATTCCCAGGACGGAGCAAAAACAATGCATACATAGGCAAGTGAAACTGGAACGTTCTTTAAGGTGTAAGCGGATAGTAACTGGCCTGCTACCGCGAAAGTCGAAATTCGTAAATTTAGAAGATTTTTTTCTGTTACTCAAATGAAGGCGTCGTTTCTCGCGGTAGGGCCGCTGGTGGTAGGAAAAGGACGTGATGTAAAAGGATAACACAACGAAAGTAGAAACGAAGTGATTTAAAAAATACGTAATTATTTTATTTTACTTGTTCTTTTGTTGATTAGGAACTGGTTGATGGCATCTGTGATATTCGTTGCTTCTCGACAGCAGGCCTCGCAATGGTACACCAAGGTGGTGAGCATGCCAGCGCAGGTTATGACTCGCAAGCCAACTGGAGCTAGTAAGAAGTATGACGTCAACATAGTTCCCTGGAAATTACAATTTGTGTACAAATTGGTTGTAAACCTATCAGCACTCCTACCATTTCCGTCGTCACATTTATTGAAGGGCTATGAACTAGCCAAATTGTTAATTGATAGAATCACTAAGGTACAGAAACAAGTCACGTTAAGTACAAGATTACCTCCACTCTACTCCCAAAACCGAAAACTTGATTCATCCAGATCACGAGCTGGTTCGAACTTTATAATAAAAAAAGAATGCTTCCAAACAAAGATACTTTTCTGTTTAAACTTAATACGAGCATCGCGTAACGGAAACTTACATTTTGTATCGAATTTTTGGGACATGATTCTTTATTAAAATTAGATTTGATTCTGATTTGGATGAGCCCAAGCAAGTCCATATTTGGAATAATCATTTTTCAGGATTTTTACACAATTATGCACTTGTGCATACTGCTCACACCACACAGTTAGCCATGATCAGAAATAGCTTCGACGCAATTGACCTCCCTTACAGCCCAGTTCCCTTACTATTTCCCTAAGACTATTTCTTGCTTAGACTTAATGAAAGATCTAAGAGGGCGCAGATTTTCAACTGACAATGAAATGATAGCAGCGATGAACGACTGTTTTGACGACTTTATTATTTTTATTTAATGATTTGATGTCATTATGTGACAAATATTGCAAAACATTTCATTAAAATAATCAAGTAGAAAAATAAATATTTACTGCCCAGTTATGGTTTTTTTTCATAGTCTGGTAAATTACTTTTCACAACCGATTCGGCCCACATTTATTATGTTTTCACCTGTCTCTCTCTCTCTTATTATTAACAATTTATATCTCGTTTAACCAGAATGTAGGTATTATTTAGAACACTTACCAAAAGACTTACTATAAGGGGTAACTATCCAGAAGACTTACCATGACACCATTTAAAACTTTTGCAATAAAATTAACGAAGGTTATCATTTCAACTAAAGTGTACAGGCAATGCAGCACCACCTGAAATCGTTACACATTTTCGGTAACAAACAAGAAGGATTTTTATGTTATAACACAAATTGTTGCCAGTAAATAAACTTTACGACGACGTTCAAAGGAAATAACGTGAAAATACGGTACATCGAAAAACAACAATTACTTACCCTAATACCAAAAAATCCATTCAAGAATTTCGTTTGCTCGATCAAAAGCAAATAGCAACTACTTAATTTTGCTATCTCACATCGGCACTTACAAATACTCGGTGTTACTTTAATCTTATGGCCTGGTATGTTGCTGATAGTTTTTATCGTACATTTTGAATCTTCTGCGAATGATGCACACTCTACTATCTGGTTGGTAATACCTTTGAGGCGGAGTCTAATGTGCATAGTTTGGGAAATAAAATCTAAAGCGACCAGGAATCTAATTAGGAATAAGAAGTATGAGAAAGAGTAGACCGTCGAAGCTACCCAGCCTCCCATCAAGCTCCACATACTAAATTGTCCTACTGATGCGACCAACCATGATGGTAATATTATCGCAAGCAAAATTGATACTCCTCGTTTGATGTCTTCGTTGCATTTCATTTTGAAAACCACATCTATCTGATCATATTTATTATAGTATGCGTTCATTTTACTTCTGTACTTGTAAATAAATAATAAATCCAGGACATACTCAAAGTAACTTAAAATACTTTCAAATGCATCTATTAGTAGCACAGATGGACTTATCATCATCATGTCACAATGCAAATATACGTTGTATGACAACATGTATCCAAACACAGATAATATGATCGTAATTTGTATACAGGTTCCAATATTATTAATGAAACCCAGTCCGGTGTCACAATGTCGAAGACAAAATAATTTTAGAAAAAAATGTATGGATGATAGGGACTTGTATGCGTCCATTTTAGATCACTTGATTATAAAAATGGACAACAAACAAATATGGACAGACGCCGAATATATAGAACATAAATAATTCATTACCATTAAGTACATTATTTCCGTGTAATAATAGAAATTGAGTTTACATATTTACGAAATATTATTTTACTTATTGTGACTGGTTCCGTTGTTACATTTTATATTTTTATTTTATAGTTCAACTGTACGATGCATGAATGAAAATGGGGAGAATATGAATCCCTAAGTAAACCTGATACCTAAAGGTAAAATATTAAATTAAGTTTATGAGGAGGGATTCCAACAAAAAGTTGCATAATCTTTATTTGTCCCTATCCTACAAGCAGTAAGTTTTTGTTTGTTTGCACGAGGTCGTACGGAAATTTTATGTCTTGTTATGAAGTATTTAACAGTTTTAATTTGTTTATAACCATGGTTACGGTCGCCTGAGTTACGTTGGTTTTATGCAGAATTATGCCATTTAAACTATGCAAACAAACATTTTTCTGGTGTTAACAAGCCCTTTCCTTAATGGGCCGCCTACAGACATGCAGTACAAATATGTTTGCATAATTTAAGTAACATAATTTTGCATAAAACCAGCGTGACTCAGGCGACCGTAACCATGCCAATAACAGACAGAAAAAAGTTGATACACCCATTTACAATTTTGAACCTTAAGACGACGGCTATCAGGGAAAAATATAATATTCATACTTTCAAAATACTTTACATAGCCAATTGCACGTCCATTGGTATTCAAATATGTATTTTAGAAGACAGTTACAAAGTGTCAGCAAATTTGACATATCACATAATATTAAATATGAATTCCTTAACCTACACGCGAGTTCACTAGCCGGCGGTCAGCTGTGATACACGTTTGAGAAAGGTACTCGCATCTAAAAGTATTGGTTGTGCTATAGAATAATAATATGTCAATGTACCACAACAATTTAAACAATTATTTTCAGTGCGAATAAGGGCCTAACACAGAAATTATCAACAATATGCGTATCTGTTGCTTTATTTACGTATTAAAATCTATATGTTATGTAATACATACCAGTCAATTTAGCCGTTTGTTTGTAAACATCGGTTGAAATCGGTAATAGTTTTCCGGCGGAAGATTCGCTCAAACACCTGATATCCACATTGTATATAATTTCCCAGGCATCTTTACGAATGTTTTTGTTCATATTGTTTATTTACAAACGATTTTCCTTGAGTAAAACACTTGTATACCAGAAATTTTGTAAAAAAATCGGATGTATTCGTTTAAGAGGCAAAAATCAAATGTTTTGACACATTGTTTGACAAGACAATTCGTGTTGTTACACATAATCCTAGTTCCACTATTTAATCTCTACATTTTTTGTTGAAGTATAATCCAGTCAGTGAATTAAACGGATTTTTTATTTTGTGTAGTTTTTTTTTCAAGATATTTATTTCCTGAAATGACGTATATACCTACGTATAAGATGTATACTAATAGCGTGTAATTTTTGATTTAAGTAATT
>JALPQI010020645.1:0-18568 GCA_025490895.1 Thaumatotibia leucotreta | reverse complement strand
TCGTTAGGTCGGTTTGTATAGACAAAAATGTAGACCGTTTAAGAAAACCACCTAAAATGTATGGTAAATCGAGTTTTTAAATCATGAGTTGCTATTTTTAGGGTTCCGTAGCCAAAATGGCAAAAACGGAACCCTTATAGATTCGTCATGTCCGTCTGTCCGCTTGTCACAGTCGATTTACTCGGAAATTATAAATGCTACAGTAATGAAATTTGGTTAGAATATGTGTTGTATAAACCGCTACAGGATTATGATACTATATTGTAAAATAACCCATTGGGGTGGGGGCCCTCCATACATGTAACTGAGGGATAGAAAAAAAAATTTAGTTGTATACATATAAGCGTGGGGGGTATTAAAATAGAAAGGTCTTTGAAAATTATATGAAGGTTTATAAATCTCATTTTTATTTAAGCGAATAGTTTTCGAGATATCAGCTCTCAAATTCTGAAAAATGTGTCCCCCCCCCCTCTATTTTTTAAACTACGCGATATAAAATTCTAAAAAAATATAAGTTGATAGAGTTTATTAATGCTACGCACATTAATAAACTCTATCAACGATTTTTGGTTTGATTACATTTTCTCTTATAGTTTTTGAGGTAGGTCGATTTAACTGTATTTTTTTAATGATAAATTGATAATGGTACGGAACCCTTCGCGCGCGAGTCCGACTCGCACTTGGCCGGTTTTTTATTATATCTACGGAGTCATCTGACGATAAAGTTCCGTGTTTTTCGGATCGGGTGAAAACTTCAGGGAAATTCCAATACAATCTGATGTTAAAACTGTTCCACTTGTATTATAAATATTTATTTTTAATATTTGTAATCACCATGTTTCCACTATTTTCTATGAAAAAATCCACCTGACCCGTATTCATTGACCGCGAGTGTAATATAATTTTAGTATGAATGAGCTTCACGAGAATGTAAATTAGGTACAGTAGTAGAGTTCAGCATAGTACGATTCTGATATGATGTCACGATGACGACTGTTGATGATGATGATGAGTCTCAATAAGACAATTATGGAAGTTTAACCTAAACCATGTAGGTATGCCATTTACTGAAACCGATCTTGTTATTGCATTTTTGAACATTGACACAACACACAGAATACAGTTATGTATTTATTGTTATTCCCACCTGTTACCACCAACTTGACACCAGTACTTGGTGGTAACTACTGGGAATTCTTTTTCCTAGTAATGTGCTTGTTTTTAATAGAATATACACAAAATACTTTGCCAGTTATTAATAAGGAGCTAATTTTATGAATATTACTTTATTTATAAAATATCTTATTATTCTTATTAAACATCGAATTTTACTAAAAATTAATACATTTTGAAAATATTTTTTAAACTTTTTTTAAAATATGTTGTCAGTATTACCTACTCTGAATCTGAACCAAAAATATTAAGAACTACTGACTTGATTATCACAGGGGCAGGTAAAAAGGGATGACGGGTGACCGGCTCGTAGAAGGGATAACTTTCATTTTTCATTGTGTTGTTTTAACTGATTACGAATCTCAATCCTTTTTTAAGATTATTATAACTACTACAAGGTTTTAGGTACTTACACGAAAAATTAAATATTGAAATATTCTTGTTTTGAATAAAAAATTAGTGTAATTCGTCTTTATTTGTAGTATAACATTTTATATTAATTATAGTCTCTGGAAATTGTTACCATTGTATAACAAAATTTATGGCTACTAGGTATCCTATTGCAATAGGACTACTAAATATTAACTTAGTGGTAACTACTGGGAAAAAGAATTCTCAGTAGTTACCACCAATTAGTTTAGTGGTAACAGTTGGGAATTTTAATTCCCAGTTGTTCCCAGTGGTAACAGGTGGGAAAAAAAAATTCCCAGTTGTTACCACTGGTGTCAAGTTGGTGGTAACAGGTGGGAATAACCCTGTATTTAATACATTCAATGTTCAATAGCCATAGCTAAGTAGTGTGTCGGTAATTATACTCCAATCTCACGAACAAAACTAATCTCATTTTATCGTTTGTCGGATAATAAGGGAGATTTCAATGTAAGGGAACTTGACAAAGTAATTTCCTTCTGGGATCACAGCTGAGATTCCATTTCCTTTTCCTCGTAAACCAATATTCTGCTGTGGCATCTTGTAATGTTGTTATACCTTTATTTTACGCAAAGCAAAGAGTTTCAACGGAAATGTTATTTCGGAGGAATATCAGAGCCATATCGTCGCTATCCTAAAGGTGCGTTCAAACTAAAAGAGCATTCGCTGTTCTAACCTCCCACTCTACGAAATTCGATCGGTACACAAAACGTGATTGGTTGATTTCGTAGAACGGGCGCTAGAACAGCGAATGCTCTTTTGGTTTAAACGCACCTTTAGATACTCAGATCAAGATCACTTAGATCAAGTACTCCTAGATACAATTACATAGATGGGTCAAACACGAACCCATGTTCGGAGTCTTTCCGGTGGACAATCAAAAAGTTAAGGCCTATACTTAAAGCTTTATTTTTTCTTATGAAAGCCTCATCTACATTAAGACATACTCCTTGTTCATTACGTTGTATGATAAAAATCATTACCTATTGACATTTACAGGCTGTTACCTGGGCATTTTCGCGAGAAGAGATCCAAAAACAATTTTTTTAAGGTAGGTAAATTTAATGTTTTTCCTACTCAGAATAACGACTTCTTTCAATCTAGGAGAAAAAAAGTACAAGAAAAAAATGGTCCCACATTTTTCATACATTTTACATGCTCTCCACTTTGTAACCGCTGTATAAAGTGTTTGAAAAACGGTTACGTAATAGTAACAAAAAGTTGGGACACTTTTTTTCTTCTAGTAGGATCGAAAGAGCTCGTGATTCTGAGCAGGAAAAACATAAAATTTACCTGTTTCCGAAAAATAAGTTTTTGTATCTCTTCTCGCGAAAATGCCCACCTACTGACCACAGGAAAGAGTGCGTGTTCAGCTGAACTGTAGAGCCCCTCTTTCCTGTGGCCAATAGTAAATAACCGGTAGGAGTGTAGTCATGATTGTTATCATACATTCAAGAGCAAAGGAGTACCTTTAAATGAAAATAAGGGTTTAATAAAATAAAAAAATCTCATAACCTTTTAAAAGGTCAACCGGAAAGACTCATAACATGGTTTTGTGTTTGACCCAAATAACTACAATATAACATTATAACTAAGCATTACACTAACTGAAGCAATATTTTGTATCATCGCCAGCACTGTTAGCGGCCCGTTAGTGGAGCCTATTTCAAAGACAGGGGTCACTGATGGTCAGCTCAGGGTATTGTTGTTTATTTGTTACGTTTAGTAGTTGTAGTTTAATATGCAGGTAAATGAGGAGGTACTCATCACACACTTATTTTTGTTATTTTAGAGCGTATTATTCGCCAACAAACTGTCTACAGTTTGTCGAACGAAATTGTGGACCCTACCACCTAAGCTTTCTTTTGTGATAAATAACTTAAAAAAAAACAACCTCGGATTTTCAGCAATCAATTTATGGGGGCATTTCTCCTAGCGTTTCATTCAACCGCCGTGACTTCGATGGCAGCTTTATCACACGAATCCAGTGAGAGATGCAAGAACTTTTGGATATATTGATAAACGTAGTTGACAACTAGGTACCTACCAAGATATCCAAAAAATGTATGAGTTACCCACGGAAATCGGGTAATAATGTGGTCACCAAAGTCATGGCGCTTGAAACGCTCGGAGAAATGGGAAATGGCACCTTTCTTTCACTCTGAATAGAGGTTGTTTTTCTATCAAGTGAGTTTTGCAGATACGAGGATGAGTAAGTTGGCGGTGATATTTCTGCCTTTTCGATTGGCCCAAGAGATTTTTTTAGCTTTGCCTAGTTTTGCTCAATATCTAATACACTGACAGGAGAGACGAGGGTCCGTAATATCTAATTCATAATACGTCCATCGGATAGTTACTGACGTCAACTATTTTCAGATCAAATATACGCATGTGTAGAGAGTTTTTAATAAAGGTATTGTTTGAATTCTTCTTCGGTTACAAATATAGTCAAACGGTGAAACTCACGTGTCTTTAGTCACTACACGCGATAGATATGTTTTAGAGAGCCTTGGGTCCTAACCTAGGCTTTCCGAAACATTTCGCGGTTATGCTGATGCTAATTAACGTGATTTGATTACGAAATATAAAATAAAACTATGAAAACGGATAAACTCGCGTATACGTACTGCGGATGAGTCATCCGCAGACCACGAACCCTGTAAAGTGTTCGAAACGTCGGAATGAAGTTAAAATTAGTTAATATACGCGAGTTTATCCGTTTTCATAGTTTTATTTCATGAGTAATCCTCGCGGTAACCGAAGAAAATACGAAATATAAATTTATAAATAGCTCCAAAGCTCACAATTTTGTTAAATTCCTAGGGGGCTAACATTATCATCTTTAGTACTTTTTGTCATATTGATTCACGACGCTGAAATCGCCCGATATATTTTGATTGCTTAAAAATCTGGCGTACAGAAACAGGGTATGGATGCTAAACGAATAACCCGTTAATGACGCGACCTGTGCGTCAATTTAATTAACGACATAATTAAAAGCTAATTAAATCAACCAGTGAACCTGAATTGATAACTACTCGCAAAGGGTAATGAAGTGAATTATGCTCCTAGTTTCCCTGCGAGATCGAATTTGAAATGAGGTGATACGCGTGAACACCATTTACAAAGTCACTAGGCCTGATGGGAACTTTGGAATCCACAAATTTAGAGGATTTGTAAACCTCGGTTTACGGTACTGATGTTAGAAACAGTACATAGGTAGTCTACGGAAGCTGCTTACCATCGAGCGAGCTTAAATATCACCGTCGTACTCGTAGTATAAAACATAGTATTTTTAATAATAGGGGCCTAAAACATGCCTAAAAGAATATTTCATTTGAACCTCATTTTAATTCGCATAATAAGAAACGTTACGTAGACTGTAGTGTTGCTAAGAAGAGATTTCTGATTCATCACGAAGTTGTGATGAGTGCAACAGAAGTCTGCTAAATATCTTAAACGGGTAGGTACCTAACGGGCTTTTTAACTGTTGTTCTAAAGTGTGTGTAAAATAATCACCCTATGGATGTTGAGTACCTACCTATTTATTACATATAATCAAGTTTGTATTAGTGGCGAGAATACATCATAACAATTTAACAATTGTACCGAATTATTGTAATATTTTATTTTATTTTATTTGTCATAGTGCTTCCATCTTTGTTTTTCATTCCGAACTAACGAATGTTCATGACATGATGGTAAACACAAAACACTAATCGTAGCGAGGGAGCGAATGCAATACTGCAGCCAACGGTCACTAGGTGGCGTAACAAGTACTATACTGTGACTGCGCTGACTCACAAAATACGTTTTAAATCTAACAAATGCCAACATTATTAAGTGAATGGATAATTGACAATACTAGCGTAAAGAAGTTTGTCATTCTACTATTTAAAACAATTGTTTATACAATGCCTGTTATCTCTTTCTATCAATTGAAGATGATAACGTGTGGTCTCAGTCTCACATCGACTGGTTTGTATCGAAGTAGGGCGACAGCGTCGTTCGGATCGAGTCGAGATCTCGGAGAGAGGCGACACGGACCCCGCGAACATGCTCCTGTGACAGCTTGCCGCCGAAACTTTTTAAATTCGAATTTAAAAATCGAACGACTGTGAGTTAGTGATCAGTGTTTTTTCGTCCAGTGTTAATTTTTGTGAGTGCAACGGAAAAATGGCGAGAGGAAAGAGTCAACCGTATGTTATTTTTTTAAATTATTATATTATTGTATAAGTTATTTTTATTATTTTGTCATCCTGGCCCAATGTAGGTTTACCGACTAGACACGGACGCCTACAAATAGTGACTTACCCGTTGGGATAATAATAGTTGTGAGTGTTATAACAATAATTAAGATAAGTGCGTTGGTTGAGAATTTTAACTACCCTTCCTGTCACTTTAATTGTTCACATCATGTTGTCCAGCTTGCTTAGGTATAAGTATTTTTAATTGTTAATTACTTTTAAAATTGGTTCATGTCACGAAATAAATAAATATATAAATAAATAAATAGAAAATAAATAAATATACCTACCTAATAGGTACATACAAATATATTTACGCGAGTATTAAAAAAAAAATGTTGTACGAAAATCGATTTCATGTAAAAATGTTAATTGATTTCAGAAAAACAATAATTAATTGTTTTGTAGATTAGGCATCAATTGAGAAAACTAGATTTTCTGTACGTATTTTATAGGTAAGGCTATACCTACTACAATTAAATTACTCCATTTAATTTTCACTAGGGACATGAATAGTAAATTATAATTACAATTGTAATCAAGCCCCGGTAATTGGGGTACGTAGCCATAAAAACCATAAAATTATGAACAGACGGCCCGTCAAGTCGAAACTACATGATTACGCACCTTACTTTATGTAAACGAGGCGGCGGTAAAACGTGTGTTATCTGCGGTAATTACATGTTTCACAAACATGCATGTGGTGTGGACAGGTACCTAAGTACCTACTATCCATGGCGTGTTTAAAAATGCCGTGGCGTTCGATTATGGGATGGGATGCGATGACTACAAATATGTACAGTCGCCATCAGGGGCCTATTTCTCGTACCTTATTAGACTAGTAATATTAGTCCATGGGCTAATATTTTTTACAAGTTTACAAATTTGCGTTTCTCGAAGCCGCTCTAATAAAATATTAGTTATTAGTAACCAACTAATAAATATTAGCTAATATTATTAGACCTAATTTGGTTTTGGTTTCTCGAAAACAAAGAAATATAACTACACTTGTAAAATACACTCATAAACCTATTAGTCGCCGAAGCTTGGTAAAAAATATTAGTCCAAGCTATTAGCGTGTATTTATCACAGTTAACTAAAGAAAATGATAAAATCTGGACGGATTCGGATGAGAAATAATTCAAATTGTTAATTCCTCCCATTTTTACGTTTATCTATTTAGGTTAACGTGTCCGAAAAGCTTCCAAATAAAATATCTCTGCCTTCCAATATATTCCTCAAAACCATCAACTTCATATCCATTCTTAATAAATTAAAATATTTTATTTTAACATGATTTAAACTAAACATACAATTTGCTTTTTACCGCCAATGTTTAATTTTTTTTTTATTATGTAATAAGGCATGGGTAATACCCCAATCAGCCAAGTTGGACTAATATTTTTTATTAGTTTACCAATATTAGTTACCAGTCTAATAATTATTTTCGAGAAACAGAAAATATTAGGACTTGTAAAATTTTCACTAGTAACTAATAACTAATATACTTGTAAACTAATAAGTACGAGAAATAGGCCCCAGAAATATTCTAGCGCCCGGAGCGTTCAAAATATCTGAACACGCCTTTATTGCCATAACTATAGAGGCGTGTTTAGACATTTTTAGACGCAACGATATTGATGGCAACTATACATCTGGATGCTTAGCCAAGTTGCCAATCGCTAGCGCTTGGTAGCGTACCGTAGTTTTCCCTCTCCGTCACTCTTGCATATTAGTGCGACAAAGACAGTTAGCTGCCTTTCGCTTACGATTGACGTTTAAGCGCTAGCGATCGGCAACTTGGCTAAGAACCGAGGTGTCACGAATTTCCATCGTAGATGTTTAAAGGCGTGTGGAAAATCATATTCAAGGTGACATTCTGTTTGTCTTTTGAACTTCGCTATTTTAAAGTGTCTTTTAATATTTCAATAAACGACAAATATTTTGAAAGTACTGTCGAATACGGAATTTTCTTACGAACGATGTATGTCGTGCCCAAGTCGGGTCTGTCTTACAGTACAGTTATTTAAATCAAAAGTTCACTTGACATACATTATTCTTTCACAACTTCCTATTCCCTAAATCGCCCACTACCACCCACAACTACTGTCTTACTCGTTGTCGTATTGAACATTTGTCATCCTCTCTCTTAGGCAGAATAGTACATTACGACACAGGTGCGAAAAACAGGAAATCCGAACCGAGTGTTTTAAATCGACACGAGTTACGAATTCATTTCCTTTTTGCACGTGTCTCGTACGACGTTTTTTAGTACAGATGGCCCTCCGAAGTTTTTGACCTGACGTAAAATGAGCCACTTCTCGCACTAGCGTGTAAAAAAGGCACCATCTGTCCTAAAATAATACACTTATTTATATTTTTTAACTACAAAACTTTGCCAGTGCTAGAGTGTAGCAGTTCGAACCCGCATTCGGCCTTCATATTATTATATTAATCCAATAATTCCGTGTGGGTCGCCCGCGCCGGTACACTCAGGAAATGGGATGAATTGAGCCTCTTTATTATATCTATGCGCGAGCGCAGATCCTGCATTCCCATACCGAGCAAGCGAGCGGTTCTAAGTCAACCAGAATAGATTGCTCCCTACCTGAAATACAGATACATCGTCATCAGCCTATCACAGTCCACTGTTGGACGTAGGCCTCTCATATTAACTATGCGTATAAGACGCATTAGGAGGTAAATGACCATAATCGCCACGCTGGGCAAGTGGATTGGCGATCGCAGTAATGTGTCCACTATGATGACGCTGCTGCCCATCATCAATCTTTTATCAAATAATGGTCAGTGACACTTCAATCCCTTAGTCGACTCTTACGACACCCGCAGGAGGAGTTGGGGTGGTGACAAAATGTATTCTTACTGCCGTCACCACACGGCGGAATACATCTCAAAATGTAAACTCATTCGAGATTATGTTCATGTGACTGTCTGAAATACGGAGCTGTCTCAATAGCTGATAATTTTGAGAAGAGGATTTATTGCAGGCAGGGAGGAACTGGGAACCTTTAGTGGTTCACTTATGTAGGTATTCGTAGGTCATGATAATGCTGGTTCTTTTGGAACCGTTGTTCGGCTGTATATATAATAGTGTGGCAATGATAAGATAATTCAATGAATTGAGCTGGTTTACAGCTTATAGTCTAGCCTTTAGATAGGTTGTAGGTGTTTAGAGTTAAGCGTGAATAATGTTAACAAACGGTTTTCGTTTATTATTTTATTAATTCCATGTTAATATAATAGCTTTTTCAACATAGTTGGGTATTTCTTATTTAGTTTGACAGGTGTGTTACGACCATGTTTGAAAGTTAAGGGTTTTCAGGAAATAAAACATTTTGATGTCTATTTGAAATAGTACATTGTACATCAAGGGAGGTAAGTACGGAATTACTAACGAGAGTGTTAGAAGACCGACGCCGTCAGGCGGAGGGCTTTTATGACTCGAGTTAGTATTCCGCTTACCTACCGTGATGCATACAATGTTTTTCATCACACTTGCCGACAGAAAAATAAGTTTTAAGATATAATATTATTAAATGACGTACTGACATTTCTATTACTCCCTAGAGAATATCACTTTTCTATTACTCCCGCTACGCGCGCAAGCAATGGCGCGCTTAGACAGCAAGTGTGATGAAAAGTATCTAGTCACTGCGTCCTGTTTTCTGTTTATAAATAAATTAGATTTGTAGATTGGCAATTCACAAATCTACATAAGAAATACCCAAATAGGTAAATAAAGTTTTGTGGACCACAATTTTTAGATTTATCGATTCATATATTGCACGATGAGCATCTGGTGTAGTTTCGAATAGTGATTGCGCTGAAAGAAGGCTTTGTTTAATACATAAATGACACAAGAAACGATATTGTAACGTTTTGTATTTGATTTTGAAATTCTACGGTTTTTACTTGATCTCTGATTGATCGTATTTTATGATAACAGGATAATTCAATGTGGTTTGCCAATGGAACTGAACATACACCCATAAAATTCCTGCTATTTCGAGTAACTACACTAGTAGCCTACAAAGGAAAAAAATGATCCAAATTAAATATTAAGAAGAAATTCAGTCACCTATTCTGTTCATCACCAAAACTTTTCGACTGGGCGCATATATCAAAAGTAGATACGCTGTTTTCTCCCTAAGATCGGGTAAAGGACATAAAGGACAAGCCAATGAACTCTTGATTCGCGGTATTAAATTATGTTCTAGCTTTTGCCGCAGGGTCCTGGTATGCGAGTCAAAGCGTATAATACGTTTAAGACTTTCGTTTAAATTAAGTTGATATTTGAGTAAGAGAATTAAGTAAGATTTAAAATAGGTAATATTTTAAATTGGCGACTAATAATTATTAATTATTAGTCGCCAAGCAAATAATTAAATCTTTGGTAATTTATTGTATTTGTATTTTTCTTGAAATTAGCGCAGGTAAGGTCATGTTGAGTAAGTGAAATACGTTTCTCTTGCCTCGCTTTCAGTTGCCCCGCAACAGAGATGGGCATTAATCGATTATTTTTTTAATCAACGAACTAATCGATTAAAGAATTAATCGTCACAAATTAATCGCGATTAATTTAATTGAGATTAACTTAATCGTCGCAGAATTGGATTAACAATTAATAAATCGTCATTTTAATCGACTAAATTACTCGATTAAGAATTTTTCAACACAGTGCATAAATAAAATAATGTATTATCGTTCAACATCCTTTGACGCCACTTGTCAAAAACTGACGAATGCTTTGACATATTATTTACCAAAGGTAACCGCGATTATGAAATACTCGCAGAAAGTCTTAGGTATTGTTATACATCGCTTCAGGTATAAGTCTATTAGGGTAACCTGAATTTACGACTCACAAAAAATCCTGATATTAATCGAAAAAAACAAATCTAATTAAACAATCGATTATGGATTTAATCGCTCGTATTTAATCGTCGATTAATTTAATCGTGATTAAATTAGTCGAACAAGAACGATTAAGATTTATTAATCGTCAAATTTAATCATTAATCGATTACTTTTAAGTTAATCTTAATTGTTAATCGTTAGTCGATTACATTTTGCCCATCACTGCCCCGCAAAATATTTTACCAACTGTTCTTAGTTGGATTGGAACGTTGCGTCCATGAATACGTAGATTTATTTCTTGATTATAGCCTTCGTTGCGGATCGAGAAATTATGCAAATCATCTTACTTTCTTTATCAATTTTGATATGAATAAACTATCCACGATCTGCATTATTTAGAATTTTAGATAGTCATGCTGATGTTTTCAAAACACCTAACGGTATGATCGCCCTAGAGCAGTTAGCAGATAAAGTACTAGTCCAAGTACCACGACTAAAATATCCTAAGCGCCATGGATTTCAAAACACAACACGACCTTTTCAACTAGGATATGCGGCTAGCGTTAAGAAGAAAAGTCGTAAGCGCCGTACAAATAAGAAGGCGATACGTCGTTTTCAAGTAGACACATAGAACAGTAGTACCGGAGATAGCGTCACGTCCCCCTTTGCGGCTTCCTCTATAAATCAGAGTAAGTGTGTTGCAGCTCGCGGATGCCAGCCTCAAGTTCTTTGCGAAGTCAGGGCCGTAATCTAAACGCTTATGGCGATTGTCGAAAAGAGCTTTCGTTGTTCTGAAACATTGGAATCGGGACACTTTCATGTTCGTTGATTACTACGTCTTGCGTGTTCATTTTAAGGTAATTTTAATGTTTTAAGCAGTAAAGCATAAGAAACATTTTGTAAATTTATTATAACAATAATTCGACACATCTAATAATCGAACAGAAAATTCGGATTATAATATTAACTAAGTTTTCTTTTAAATTTTATTGAACTTGTTCGTAAAACGACAATTTACGAAACGCACGAAAAAAGTTGATCGATCTTAGTGCGATTAGTTAAAATATTAAAAAAAAAGATATATATATCTTAGTAACAATAGTTCAGTTATATCTGATTATGTAGGTAACAAATAGGTATGATTCTAACTGTTTAATGAATAAGGGTAGGTACAGCGTGGCATGACAAAAAATACGGGCATTTCCACTGCCAGTGAGGTTTTGGGAAAATTAATTCTAGTTTTAGAAGTAGTAGTTCTAAATATCATTCATTTCATTCATTTCATTTCATTCATTTCATTTACATTATCAAGAGAGAGAAAAAAAATCTACTAGTAATACAGGGAAATGCACTTATTTTTTGGTTGTTTTGTATAAACAGCATTTCCACTACGCCTATAACTTGAGCCCCGTCAGGGTGCCAACACGTTTCTCGGACCGGCCGCGCTCCGTTGTGGAAAGCCGCGCAAAAACTAAAGTCGCTCGTGTCCGTCTCGTCTTCAGCCCTCCGCGCCTTTAATGGTTGTGAAATGCACAGATCACCTCAAATATAGGTACAAGATGGAGCATAAATAAGCGTCTCGTAGGGTGCCTTTCCACCAGAGATCTATGCTATTTACCATGCGTGTGATATTTACTAAACTGATACCCAGCGCAGCGCATGCGTCAGAGATGTGCCACTCTGAGGTGTGATTGGTGAATATCAAACGTACCCATATAGCGTAGCTCTGGTGGATAGGCACCCTGAATTGGGCGATAAATTAAACTAAGCATAGGATTCATCAGTGTAATCAATAATTTACATATATATTTTTTTAAGTTGCACTTGTGTCCCCGAAATATATTGTTGAAGATTTGTTGAGTAGCAATATGTAGCTGTAGGTAAATTATTATAAGAAAACGCGGTACCTAGGTAACTGATTTTGAAATTAAATGTCGACGAACTTTAAGTTCTCAAAGATAACAATTGAAGTAGGTAAGTAAAAATAATTCAAACTAAAAGTTATATACTCGTAAATGCACCTATGTATTTAGGTACTTGTTATGTCCTAATAGGTACATTTAAACTTAAAACTAAACTATGCTTACATTAATGTGAAAGAATATAATAAAGCGTTTCCTTGTTCAATATAAAATATGACTTAAAATATATTTTAAAACTTGGTGGTTTTCGAGAAAAAGTGTATAATATGGAGATTAGAAACTTGTTTATAAGTTAAAACATGTAAGGTTGGACAGGCTTTATAGCACATGTGTGTGGTGACTTTGCGTTATTAGTAAACGCATATATTATACATAATAATTATAATAATGCAGTGTCTGGTATTAGTTAGTCTGTTGTGAAATTTATTTATGTACATAGTAGGTATACAAGGTATGTGATGGTTGCACCTGACTTGACTTAATTTGTCAAATGTTCGAAATCTGGTTCTTTATGACTATGGCGACAGGTTTTGAAAGGAGAAATTCTTGTGCATCGCTATGGAGCTAAATAATAAATTAAACCGCAAACTGCCTGCATTGTAGTTAGAAATCATTTATTTCCTTACATAATTGTTATTAATTCAAGGGATAAAATATTAAAATAAGATCGTCCCTAATAATAAGACGTTACTTACCCTTCACATTTGCTATAACAAAAAAAAAAAAAGTTAGAAAATACTTCAATAGTACCTACTATGAAAAGAACAAGAAAACTTTGATGTTTCTACCTTGATACAGTAGTTCGGGCATTGCTCATATCTATTAGGAACTTTTGTTATTGGGCGTGAACGAAGCTGCTTTGAAGTTACTATAAGTATGTTGTTCACGTCCACCCACAAGATGGACAGACGACCTTATGAAGGTCGCCGGGACACGCTGGATGCAGGTCGCATCTAACCGGTACATGTGGAGGTCCAGGGGGGAGGCCTATGTTCAGCAGTGGACGTCTTATGGCTGAGATGATGATGATGTTGTTGTGACCAGATATTTTCTCAAGACTAACATGATTGTAAACAGAATAAGTTCAAGAAAAGTGAAGTTTCGAGAAAAAGTCTTCTTGAGTCGTAATATCCAGTCCTAGGTAGGATTTAAGGAAGCGAAGCAAACCTATATTTTCGTATGGATATACTTACCTACTCTGGGGCTAAACAGGCATTTATTCTTTGTTACGCGCAAGCGTAATGGACGTAACACACAAAATATTACTCCAATAAAAATGAATGGAAAAACTTCGGCTTCTTTTTCATAAAGAGGCCATTTCCTTTTAATGTCGCGAAAATATCAGTTAAGTTACCAAAAGTACCAAAACAGTATATTTTAAAGTAGACGATTTAAAACCTCGTCGCGTATTGTAATAAGCGTAACCCAGGAATTCTTTTGTTTAACCAAGTAATCGAGATCGTATCAGATTACACTGAATTCGACTTATCAGTAATTGCCAGTATATTGTTTATTGTTTCAAAATGTTTATTTCCTTCAAACTAAGTACCTATAGGGTTGCTGAAGCATGAATATTAAAATGTATGAAAAATTTGATACGCGAATATTTTAATAATCTTGTATTTTTTCAAATGGGTACAATGTCACTTAAAGTTTTGATAATCTCTTAGGTAGTATACCTATGTGGCATATTATAATACATAGATGTTAAAGTTACGAATTACTTCAGAATTATATGAAAAACATAATTCATAATGTCTTTGCTTTTTACGAGTCGTTACTTTTTGTAAGGAGTGAGACGTAATAAACGTCACACTAAAAAGAAGTCACATACCTACTTAGTCCCACTTATATGATCCAGGGTTAGCCAACTAACACCGGGTTAACTGTCTAAGTCCGTACATTTTTATCTCGACAATTTTTTTAACTGGGGTTAGTGACCTATTCCGGGTGCGCAAGTGGTCCTTATAATATTAGTGAAGCTTATAATAATAGTAATTTTATAGTTAGTGTAGCAATGTACAAGTTGCAGAACATTCTCAAAATTTCCTAAAATTAGTGGAAATTTTCATGAGAAAATTCTCATGCAAGTTGCCACTGAGAACATTCTCGTTCAGATTAGGGATTATAAAGGTGCGGTTAAACTAAAAGAGCATTCGCTGTTCTAACCTCCCACTCTACGAAATACGATCGGTACACAAAACGTGATTGGTTGATTTCTTAGAACGGGCGCTAGAACAGCGAATGCTCTTTTAGGTTAACTGCACCTTTACGGCATGTTCTGAACAGTCGACGATCGCAACATTTGACATTTGAGTTCCAAACTGATGACTGTATCACCTCATCAAGTGTCGAAAAATCTGGCTATAAGGCTTGGCAATAAAAGTGCGAAGAACAATATCAAGAATTTTCCATGAGAACATTCCCAATTTTTGGAATCTTCTCTTTGGTACATTACACATTACTAAGTTAGTGTAACAACACTTAACTACCAACAAGATTACCTAAAGTAAACGCAGAAAGTGTACCCTTTTCCGTGCGTGATTTTTCGTGACATTCTACATCCAACCCCTCCCTTTGGTTATTTACGATAGCCATAATCAAAACACTATGCCAGGGAATGAATGCACATGCGGAAGGGAGTTCCCTACAGGACTATTAAGCAGGGAGTGACAAATCGTCACGTTCGACCATCACCGGCCGATAACATCGAGGAACGTCGGTCATTGCACCTATAAAGGGCTGCCTGGAAAGCTTTTTACTAAATTAAGATCGATGTGCAATCCTTGTAATGCAAGTTTTCGTTGCAAAAGCTAAAACGATGCATATTTTAGATGCACTCTGAGCAATGCAATCTCAAGGGTAATTTAAGCTCAGTTTTCTTATCTGTGATGTTCATATGCAAATATGAATAAGAGTCTCCTTCGTCTATGTTGACTTTAACAGTTCAAACTACAAATCTTGCTTGGAATTCTTCTTCAAATGTTGATGTTTCGTTATCCTTGCTATGAATTAGAGAGCAAACTCCTCCCATCTTCTCCCCTAGTCGCGAACATGAAGACAGGCACCTGTCATCGCATTCAGACCTTGGTGCTAATTCGATACATCCTGTAAACCTACTTGACATTTCTGACCCTGTTACTATAAATGCAACATTACAAAGGTTTATCGAGTGATATGATTACATAGATTACGTGACTTTTCTTCTACTGTCAATATTTAATCTAATTTATGCTTTAAATAGATATATGGATAGATAGATTTATCTCTTCATGAAAATTATATGTTATTTGTTTACAAATAGCACAAATTCACAAAAAGATCGTCAAATTTACATCTACTGGGTACCCTTCCCCCGTCAGATAGTATTTTTTATCTAAGTACATACGTACCTATGTGGCTCAAAGTTATATTTACAAGTATGACCTTTTTCTCTTTATAGAGAAATTCCTGTCACTATGTATTATGCGTCTGTGCCAATTTTAGTGTTACAACGTTCAAAACTAGTTAGCTTCAAGACCCACATTTAAAATACTATCACAAGTTTCGGTCTGAATACCTATATGTATAAAAGTTAACGATTCACGAAGTGTTAAAGCAGTCGACCATAGCGGTAATCGATCAACTAATTACAATTACGTAAACTGGTAAATTAAAATTACGACTTTAAACAAAAACAAGCCTGTATTTCAATGCAGATAATGAATTTAATGATTGCCATATCGGAACGTTAAAAAGTTATCCATCAGGGTTCGATCCGGTTCTTTTAGAGCAATACAATAACAACTGAAGAGGGACAAAAGAGTCTCGTCTCAAGTGGAAATAAAACCGGAGAGCGGATATTTCTCGCGATATTCCATATTCAAATCTGTCGGCGCGTTGACAATGGCGCAGAAATGCGCGGAAAGCTTCTCATTTCCATCGCTACGGACCCTCTTCAAGAGAAAAATGCAGTATACGCGTAATCTTCATTCGGGATTTCTGCATTTTTCCCTCGGACGATAGAATTGTGGAAAGCGGAAGCGAATGGTTCTGATTCCGAGACTACGTTAGACGTTTCTTGAAAGACCTGCCCGATGCAGATCCAATTGAGTCGAGCCGAGACGGACGGAAACATGGGATTGCATAAGTACCAGTATCTAATATACGTGAAAACTGAATTCAAATATTGCGTTTTATCCCATTTTACAAATCAATTCAATTTTAATTTATTTATTCACTCATATAAACTGATTTTGAATATCAATAGACGTATCTAAAATTGCAACTGAACAGTGATTCAGTGTAGAAGAATCTTACCTGATAGCAAGCAACAATGAACAAAAGAAACAATTAGCAATGAAGTAGAAAGTAGGCAGTTTAAATAGATTGTAGATTGTTTATAAACTTATCAGTTCTAAATATTTCTCACCAACGTTTGTAAATAGTAATCCAGAGTATTCAAACACTTTATTTGCCTACAATTTTCCAGGTAGATGTGAAGACAGTAGAGTAAATAGGTCAAACAGCCCAGTAAATAAAAAAAATTGTTTGTCTTTACTTATTCTATTTGAATTTCTTAGAGATGTTGCGCGGGCATAGGTACTATGTGCGATATCATGAAATGAAGGATCCACGGAAAGAACATGTTTAGTCTTAATAAATTTCAGGCCAAAATTGCACCTCATTCTGTTAGAAGTAAGGTTAAGGACCCTTCAAATGCTCTATGTCCTGCCCACCGCGGCACAATACTTAGCACAATCGTTTTGGGCACATTATTGAGCTAGCGTTAGACATCCATGTTTATATACAGGGTGGAACGTAACAACGATCCTTCCCACTATCGACCGAGTCTACCAATCATTACGATGAACTTTCAATATGGGACCAACATCGAAAACGTACATGGAAAATTGACTTTTCCAATAGATTGGACTCTTAACCGATTACTCACTTTGTATGAGGGGTTAATATTTGTAAAGATATTTTGACAGTGTAAAAGATAAAAAATAATGTACAGTCGGGTTCAAAATTGCATGCACTGAACGCCACTGTACATACCTTGGTAGAGAATTTCTAAACTTATACAGCAAGCAATACCTACTACAATCTGCATCTAAATTTATAGATACGTATACTTCACAATTTTGCTCGTTACGAGTTTCCACTAATTGACGAAGTGTAAGAGGTTCATTAGTGAGGCTACTACAAATCGGACCGTAATTTCTGTTAGCTCGCATGACGTACACCGAGAGGTCGAAATTTGAACTTTAATTATATTACGCAAAGTCCAGTTTTCACGCGTTTAACTGGAGATATAAGTGTGCTAGAGATATTCGTAAAATATAACAGTTCATGACGGATACATTTGGCGTAAATGTGGATACCACAGACTCAATTTGTGTATCAGATGAGGCTATTAATTTACTCGAGTTTACGACTTTTTTTATTACTAATGACCGTCGTTATGTTTTATGACGTATTGAGAAGGAATTGTTCGGTTTAAATATGATGATTAAACAGAATTAAATTGATTATTGTTGATTGGTAATTACAAATTCAGTAATGCTCGTAAATAGTTATGTAGGTAATTATAAATAAATTGTCTATTCATGATTATTAGTTATTAATGATAACACCAAAACATATAAGTGAAGTGAAGCAAAACTTTATGATAACTATTCTTTTACAAATTAGTTCTGAAAAAAAAGTTGGTTCCCAAAAAAGGTGCCATGGCATTAAAACAGTTAAACATATATATTTTAGTCACTACACTTTTAAATATCTTTACATTGTGAAATAAAACTATGAAAACGGATAAACTTGCGTATATTAACTAATTTTAACTTCATTCCGACGTTTCGAACACTTTACAGGGTTCGTGGTCTGCGGATATAGTTTTATAGTTCATAGTTTTATTTCATGTGTAGGTACTTAATC